>CAJQZJ010000567.1:1736816-1751175 GCA_907164525.1 Lophiomys imhausi
GAAGAAGAAGAAGAAGAAGAAGAAGAAGAAGAAGAAGAAGAAGAAGAAGAAGAAGAAGAAGAGGAGAAGAAGAAATGAACAAAGGTGAGTTCAAATGGAATTCTGGGGTCAGGAGGAGACAAAAAGAGAACAGGACTACATAGCACATTGGGGTACTAAATTAGTGTGGGAGGTGCCAAGGTGGGGTCATCAACCAGCAAAGGGCAGGGCAACATGGAGGGCCTTGTCTGAACTAGGTAGTTTTTATTCCTGGTTGATAGTCTGAAGTCTCCAAACCACTGACTACTTCTGTGACTCTCTCTCTCTCTCTCTCTCTCTCTCTCTCTCTCTCTCTCTCTCCTTTTAAAAGAAGAGAGGAAGTAAAGAAAAAAGGAATGGCAGAAAAGGAAAAGGGGAGAAAAGGATTATTTACTCATAAATGCCTTACTAAAAATTAAAACCAGTTACAAGTAAACTTGTAAGAGTAGTTAAAAAAATTTTATCTCCAAGTAAAATCATTTGCCATAGTTTGAATGTTCTTGTTGAGATCCTGAAGATCTGATTAGGCAACCAGGGCTTTCCCCTCATGAATGGATGGCTATTATCAGAGAAATGGGTTCATTATTGGAAAGCAGTTTCTGATAAAATGTTGACTCATCACCACCACAACTACTTCTTGCTATCCCACCTTCTACCATGGGATGACTCAGCAGGATGGGATGACTCAGTATGAAGGCTGCCTCAGATGTAGCAACTCCATCTTGGACTTCCCAACTTCCAGGGTGTGAATCACTTAAATTTATGGTCATTAAAATTCAGCCAGTCTAGTTTTCTGTTGCAACATCATAAATGAAGTAAAACAAAGCATTTACTTGAAATTTTTCCTTTCTCAGCTTTACGAAGTTACTTTTACATGATTTTGATTTTATTCTTAGTGATGTTGCAGAAAATTTATCTTATATAAAAGCTGTCTTCACAAATGGTCCAAGTATGGCCTCCTGGCCTGTATGACAGTAAGGATAATTCTTGTTTTCCCTGAATAGATGAAACTCAGTCTTGTAGTCACCTGAATTATATGCACATGATGCACTACCAGCGCCATCCTAAACTTTCTATTAGGGTCTTTACAGTTTCCTTAGAGCACTAATTGTAGAAGAAACAGAAAAAAAAATCTTTCTGAACTCAACCGTTCCTTGGGACAATTTTTTCAAGATTCCTACAATGTAATTTTTATGTATTTGTTGTCTATACAAAATCAGCTCACAAAGCCTTGGGAATTAACCCACACACTATCAGGGACTGATGTCACTTGCACTACTTTCTGAGTATGAAGGAAATTACATTAGATCACAGTCACAATTATCATCACCAACAACATGATCAAATTTATTTGCATGCATTATTTAAATTTATATGTTTATATCAGAATTCTTCCTACTTTTTGTTATACTATCAACTCTGTAAAGACTCTTTTTAGAATGTATTTCCTAATAGCCCACATAGTATTAATACTACAACTGTTTACCTCTACCAAATTCATCTATATTATATATATAATATAGATTATACATTTATTATATTTATATATTAATAAGAATAATATTTTTGACTCTCCATGTATCATTTTCACCACTGTAAATGTTTGGTTTATTTGCAATAATAATTTGCTAAATCCAAGAACATTCTAGAAGATTTACAAAGAATATGAGAAACTCTCAGCACAACGATTCTAAAACTTTCAGTTTGAAGACTTAGAACAGCTATTTAAGTTGTGAGACCAACCAAGTAAAACCATTAAGTTTTCTACTTTTAAAGGCCACTCTCACTCTTTTAGTTATTTGGCAATTTTACTAGTATAATCAATATCTAAGCTAATGTATAGCTACCAAGTAAAAGCCAGATTGTAAAACAAAAAGGGAGTAGGTGTGGTCATGATGTTCCCAAGTACAAAACAGACAGAGACAGAAACAGAACCTGCCAATCAGATTACAGAAGCAGTCACAGCGACCTTCAGCAGGAAAGCATTATGAAGAGAAGACAGTAGATGAGAACACTGCGCGGATATAAGCTGCTCACGGGCATGTTTTACCAGAAGCCTTAAAAATTCCATCTGCGTTAATCACTCAGTAAAGCCTGGTCTCCTTCTCTGTAACAGCAGTGCTTCCGCCTTTCTTCCTCCAGCTCAGTTAGGGAAGGCTGAAGTACCTATGTCTTGCCTATGACACAGCTTTCCATCTGATCTGCTGAGACCCCAGCCTGCCTCAACCCACCACAACATGCCACCAGGTAGGGCAACGATGGCATATGTCAGTCACTTGTGGAAGAACTTAGGATCCTTAGGGCCAGGAAAACCAAAACAGAAAATAGGAAAGAAGTTACTACGATTATTCCTAAAGCCAAGTGGCTTACTATTCTATGATATTTAAGAAGTAGACATCTAGCCTCAAATATATTCAAGTGTTATTTCTTTAAAAAAAAATTTATAATTGATATCTTCCAATGTCATTATCCGTCCATACTACAAGCTGGCAGTAAAAGACTGAATAACCTCAGCAAGTTTCTGAGCACCCATGTAACTACAGAACTCCCATTTCTTGCTCTTAGGTACAAGCTGTGGAAGTCTCTACTTACTGAAGAAAATAGACAACCACGAATTTGGTGAGTGCTTCATCGAAACCTCCACTTCTCTAGCACTGTAAATTGTCTCTTAATGCATTTATTTTTAATAATTTTAATAAATCATACCTAATTATAAGTCATAAATTGCCTTTAAATTTGTTTCCTTACCTTCAATTTGGAAGAGGTTACAATAAATTTCTCAATTAAAATTAAAATTAAGTTATACAATGAAAAGATAGCACATGCTTAGGTTCATGGGTAGTAACTGTACATACTTGATCACTAAATACAGAAGCCTGAGACAGTACCAATGCAAACAGCTGCACTTCTTTATAAATCAGAGGCAGCCACCAGTTATCCCGGCTCTGATTAAACAAACAAGCTGACTGTTAGTTAACCCCAGTGTTTATCAACAGCACTGCAGCCTGATCAGCCACAGGAGGGTTTTCCTATGAAAGTGTAAGAGAAGGAGCTGTGATCTGCCAGTAATCAAATTCCTTCTTTAAAATAATTTGCATTTGGGATTAATGAAAATCAAGAAAATTCATGAAAAGTTAATGCAGAAATCTGAAAACAGTATTATGAAGACAAGTAAATACTTGGCTCACAAGGTATATACTTACCATCCCTTGACTTCCATTTATAAAAATATTACAATCATAAATGCAGTAATCACTATGCCAACTTAATCCTGAGCCCTGAATATGACAAACATAAAAGAAAACCTATTTCTTCAGAAAAAAATTAATTGATTAATAACTGATTTAATGAAAAACTTCCTTAAAGTATGTGCTGAATAAAGGTCAGAACCACCAAAAAAAACAAAAGAAAAAAAATATGCCAGGGAATTGGTAACAAACTACAGATTTACCTCGGCTCCTGTGCACTCAGCTGTATTATATTTTTTTTTGGCAGAGAATCTTGTGAACTTTGCTTCATATCCTGTTTTTAAAAAAAGGCACAATATTTTAAAATTTTACTTTTTAAAACTAAGCATCAAAATTAGCTATCCAATACTACCTTGCAAACATTTTGAGAAGAGCATAACAGAGGACAATAATTCTCTTTAAAACTATATGAAGCATGTTAAAATTCAGAACAAACAATCCTACTTTGTGTGCGTGTGATAGAGACGGAGAGAGACAGAGAGACAGAGCGAAACAAAGAGATTGTTAGACTTAAACACAACATATATTACTGGAGCTACAGTCCACAATGGCACAATGAGTTACTCCATTTTGTAACCAAATAAATCTGAGTGCTAGAGAACATTCTCCAAAACTCTTTGCATCCTGTATTTCACATCCTTAGGAAATATACATCCACTTCTTGAGTTTTTTAGCTTAAATATGAATATTTGTAATCATGACTTGATTACAAGCATCCATCTAAGAAAATATTGAAGCTGCATCTCTAATTCCAAATGTGTAAATTCAAATTGCTTGTAATACTCCAAAACTCAACATTCATAAAAGACAGTAATATTAACTAAGTTACAATTTTAAATGTCGAGGTTGTCAGGAGGATGTGTAGAGAGTGGCTATCAGCCACCTTCTCAGTGCCTCTCACTGGCCCAGGGGCAGTGTGTCCCTTGTCCCTTTCAGTGCACTTTCTGCTGTATCAGCTCTTGTGCTCCTAACAACAGCACAAGCCACGCTGGGAACTGCCTCTTATGTTAGAGGCAGATGAAAATGAACTACAAAACCTCTTGCAAAGCCCTACAATCTACTTCAGTGCTTTTCAACTTGTGGGTCGTCACCCCTCGATGAGGACCCCATTCACAGAAGTTGCCGAAGATCATTGGAAAATGCAGTTATTTACATTATGATTTATAATAGTAGCAAAATTGCAGTTATGAAGTAGCAACAAAAATAATTTTGTTTGGGGGTCACCATAACAATGAGGAACTGATTTAAAGGGTGGCAGCATTAGGAAGGTTGAGAACCGAGGTCCTGATCCCTTAAACCCTGCACTGTCAGTGATTGTTCATGTCTCAGCACTGCCCATGGAGTTCATTGGACCCACCCTGACACCAAAAGGACCATTAAAAAAAAAATCAAATATCAAGAGGTTTCTAATTAAAGCTGAGCAGAATAAGTAATCATAATACCCAGGGGCTTTACAATGAAGTTTTCTAAAAGCCCATCTATTTTACATACAGAAACCAAATGCAAACCCACTTATAGAAAGAGATGGCTGAATATGCAGGCAATTTATACAAAATGATGAAAATTATTAAATAATGGAGAAAACAATTCTTATAGTTTAATATTCCCTTAATGGAGCTTCTCATCTCTTTTCTGATCCAAGAACAAAAGAATCATGTGGCTTTTACCATGGCAGAAGAGATCAACTAACCATCTCTAAGACGGTGTCAGAAGGGTGAGACTGGTACAGTGTCTTGTCCTTTAAAATGAGGAGAAACGCAGAATCTCCGATTAGCTTCTCCAAAGAATTCAATGACTGAAAGAGTCTGTAAAGTGAAATTTTACAAGTTTGAGAACACAAAAATCTGCAAATAATTTCACTTTTAAAACAATGGCCAAGCCACCAGCATTTTCATCTTATATTCACAAAGCTAAACACATAAAGCTTCTATAATGAACTAGCTCTTTATTTTTCTCTAGAACTAAATACTAAAGGGAAATGGTGAATCAAAAGACTCCACCAATTCAGTTAAAATAAAATTCCCCTGAACTAACATACTGAAAGTACTTACAGTTCTCACAGACATCACGCCAAATAAGAATGTCTACAATGACTACCCTAACGGCTACAAAGGAATATTACAAAGTAATGATTTACTTCTTTACCCTATGAAGAAAATTGAGAACAACAAAAGAAAATATGCTATTAACTCTATGTTAACAAGAATACCCAAAAAGGAACAACAAAAGAAAATATGCTATTAACTCTATGTTAACAAGAATACCCAATCTGTATGTGAGCCATTCCCCTAAGAATGAACAATGAGTGATATGTGGTTGGATCTATGTTCTTGTTCAAGACAATTACAAAGAAAAATTTTTCCAGATCTGGATGATGGAGCAGCCTTCATCCTTGCTGCATCACTGACATGAATAACTATGCTCGTTTTATTTGTATGCCTGAGGAACAAAGCACAGTTAAGAACCCATGGATCCCTAGTTCTGGAGTATAGTCTCACTAGATCACTGCTAACTGTTAAGGTGGGAAAGGTATAAATTCTCTATAAATTTCAAACCCACGCTTGTATAAGGCTTGATGGACCAAGCATCCTGAAAGATGCACTTGTGTAGACATCTGAAAACAAACTTTGTCAACCATATCAATCATTGGTCAGGATGATCAATTATGCTTATAGAATCGACCATCATTTTCTCTAAAACTGGAGACATTATTGGTATCTATGTGCTAAAACATTTTTGCTGGCATGTAACAACAGCAGCAAAATTCTATAAAATAATCCAGATAAGGGTATGACCTCAGCATGCACGAGGCTCAATCAGCAAGATCACCAATAACTTGATATCAGCCATGAAAACACAGAGTTCAAGTCTGAACTGCAGAGTGAAACTGTCTCACAACAAACAAAAATCTCTAGACAAATTAGAAAAAACCTCCAAAAACTGCTGTTTGCAGAATGAAAAACTTTAAGGGTACAGGATCAATATTATTGATTAAATAGATTTACATAGTAAATCTATAATACTAATAGAAAAATGTTATGGACTCTAGCTCATACCAGTATCCAGATAAATTTCTCAGCATATCCACCTTTACTCATAATAATTAGTGTTCTCAACTGAAGACCAGACGACTGAAGGTAGTTTAGTTAAGGAAGCAATTCCTTCAACCCAAGCTTCTCTCTCGTATATGCATGGCTATCTTTACCAGACAGCAGAACCTACAGAATAAAAGTCATGCTCTATAACAGCTTAAGCCATACATGAGTCACAACATATTAAACAGTCCTAATTAAAGTGATCCAAGGCCCTATCAATGTTTGCATCTCTCCCACACACACAGTGTCCTAGTGAGAGGAGCAGTGAACTCCAGTGGAATCTTCCCCAAATAGCTCCTCAGGATATAGAAAGCTGCTTTGTGTAAAACAGAGCCAAATGAAGCGTAGTAAATAAGTTCAGGAAACATGGGGCAGAACAAAATTTTAAATGTTTAAACCTCTCATCAATGCAAAACTAAAACAGTGCCTCTGACACCCTAACATGAACTCACTGTATTACTACAGAACACGGTTCAGAAAACAACAGACTCAGGAATCATAGCTTCTCCATTTGTGGTCATAACTATTGTTTAAACAGCTGGTACCATGTCTGTCAGTCAACAGTTTCATCTTTCCATCTGGACCCTCACACTCATCTTTCATTTAGTTTTCTTTTACTACTATAATTACAACATGGGAATTACTGGAAAAATTTTAAATCTTTATGTCACTGACTTCTTCCCTTCTCTATCAGCCCCATTATATAATGTGTGAAGCTAAACATCCACCATAATGTCCCAGGCTGCTTCATTCATAATACATTCATAATTAAAATTAACCCCCAATTATTCCATGAAGCATTCTCTTTCTCCATGTTAAACAACCTTGTCTACAGAGTGAGTTCCAAGACAGCCAAGGCTACACACAGAAACCTTTCTCAAAAAACAAAAGAGAGGGGGGTGGGAGAGAGGTGGGGAGCAAGATTTAGGCTACTGTTAAGAGCATAGCTCTCAGACTCAGCCTCGGGGAGAGGAAGAAGGAAGCTGGAAGGAAGTTGGAGGATTCCCTCCAGCACTATGAGGCTAACACACTGGCTGATCCACAGACTTTTAAATATGACATGCAGATATCATCCCTCACTCACACAATTGTTCAGAGGAACATGCCTGCCAATGTCTGAATGAACAGCAGTCAACAGTAGAGTGAAAGAAAGCACTTGTACTAGCTGCCTCTTTGTCTCTAATTCTCTAACATGTGTTTTGGAATTTCCTTCTTAATAGTGTCTGCGCTAATGACTTGTTAATTGTTTATTACTTTTCTGTTTAAGTGTGAAGTGCTGGCAGAGTAAATTTACAAATGTCAAGTACAATTTGAAAACTACTGTGTCTTTGCGCCACCTCTCACATGCCATTTTGCACAGGCCCGGTTTATTAAGCTAAAAGCATCAGAAACTACACTGGGTGCCTAGGGACTGGTCTCCTGAAAAGGTCATGAGACAGAAAGTGGATGAAAATCCAATGTCCTGTGGTCAGGTGCCTTTGCGATGGAGGCCAGAAGCAGGAAAATGGCTTCCCCACTGCCCTGTGTGTCCAAGACTTACTTAGAAATTCTCAGTAAGTTAGAGACAAGAGTAAGGACAAGCAGGCTCTGATCTTACCTTCAAACTGCTTTCTAAGAGAAAAACAGTGACACTGCTGTCAGGAATGATGGCTCAGCCTCTGAACAGAATGCACTGGGGAGAACTGATAGGACACTCGAGGGAACACCTAAATACACTTAGTCAACAGCGAGGCTTTAAGAAGAGATTTCCTTTTTGTTTCCTTACAACTAGTTAAAATATCATAACTAAAAACTTTCGCACTTAGTACAATGAGTAATGCCAATTGCAAACCAATTGTTTGTATTGATTTGTATACACTCTGCACACTTTTCATTACAGGAACAGTCCAAATTGTCAATGTGTAAGAACATCACAGCATATGCCTGATAATTTTAAAATATCACCAAGTAGAGATTCTTTTATGCATATTTTTTATCAAAGGGTATTAAACTAAAAGGTCACATGCATTGTATACAAATTCTCTACCACTGGATGCCACCTCCACATCCCCACACAACAATAAATGATAAGAAAGTCTAGATGAAACAAGAGTCTGAACACAGTGACACAACAGGTAAACCTGTCCAATGTGAAACCCTTCCTGAGTCAATCCTTGTCCCTGGTTATCCGGCACAATGACAGCGATCGCAGCCATGAAAGGCCAGCCTTTTCGTTGTAACCAAGAAGCCCTGGTTACAAAGATCTCAGCATTTCAAAGCCACACTGCACACACAGCTTCTATCCCTTTAGCAATAGTCTTTAATATTCTTTAATCTAAGAAATTCCTTAGAAATAACTGAGTACCTGCTTCCTCAGTTGTCTGAGAGATTCTCAGTGAGATGCTTTATCTCAATGCACAGCCAGCATTCTCACCTCCAACTGCATTCATCACCCACACACAACTGATCTATTCCAGTCCTGTCTGGTTATCCTCTTTTTTTTTGCTCTTTCCTATCACTTTCCCTCCAGGAACATGTCAAGCATCTAAGAACAACTGGGTATGAAAGGAGACAAGATTAAGCTTCTGCACAGTGGAATAGCACTCGTTTGTCTCCCCGGGTTATGTATGAGTGATTAAATGTCAAGTTCTTGATAAAGAAGAAAACCTCGACTGCCACACTGTACTTAGGGGAAAGCAGGATTGGCTTTAAGACAATGCTTAACATCTGAACATCTGAAGACACACGTTGAAAGCTGGGGCTACTACAATGCTTCCACGGAGTTCTTGAAAGCTGGTGATGTTTGGCTATAGCAATATATAGAATAAATAACACTATGTATATGTATTTGATCTGTTATACTCTAACAGCCTCATTTACACACACACACACACACACACACACACACATCTACAATCATATGACTGAAAATGATTTTACTTGAATCTGTGATTCTATAATTACATTACCTGGTACCATAATCCACAACCACCCAGTCTTTCGAGGTTCCTGTGATGGCATCATGATGTTGAAATAGTCCTAAGTTCCTTCTGGCTTCTGTCAGTGTTGCATAATGTGGTGATGAAAGAAATTTATTGATCTTGTATTTCTGAGCTTGTTTCGAGGCCAAATAGTAAAGAATTTCAGCAGTCCTAAGTGCACAAAGGAGCCATTAGCTTATTTTCTGAAACAAACATTTTTTTTTTTTTTTTTTTTGGTTTTTCGAGACAGGGTTTCTCTGTGTAGCCCTGGCTGTCCTGGACTCACTTTGTAGACCAGGCTGGCCTCGAATTCACAAAGATCCGCCTGCCTCTGCCTCCCAAGTGCTGGGATTAAAGGCGTGCGCCACCACTGCCCGGCTGAAACAAACATTTTAACATGCAATCATTGACGCTTTTGTTGTTGTTTTTATTTCTGAGACAGACCAGGCTGCCCTTGAACACATAGAGATCCACTTGTCTCTGCTTACCCCATCACTACCTCCACTGGTGCCAGATTAAACACATTCACTACTATACCTGGTTCATTGATGATTTTGTAAATGTAGTTTTTAAAAAAGAAATACACAATTTTAATGCAAATTATTTATACAGAAGATACCAATGACAAAATTTCCTATAAAACCAACACTGTACCTATCTAATGTATTTATTTTCTCAATCACTAAAGACTACTGTTTACAGTGATACTGAAGGTTTCCATATCCTGAAAAGAAGCCAGAGCCTGTTGGCAGGAAGGTAGGTTTATCTGTATGTAACAGAGTGAGAAAAGTGAAAGCAGGCAGAATGAGAGACTGGGCCTGTGTAAGCTTTTAAAACTGCAAAGCCCACCCCACCGGTGACACACCTCCTCCAAGGCCACACCTCCTAATCCTTCCCAGATAGTTCTACCAATTGGAGATCACGCATTCAAAACTATGAGTCTAGATCAGCTTCCAATTCCTACAAATCCTCCTGCCTCAGCCTCTTGGGTGCTGGCATGAACCACTATGTCTGGCTTTTTCATATGTTTTAAAGACTAGAATGGCTTTGGAACAAGAAAGCAAACTTATGAAAATCAGAAGACATGCTTCAAAACAGGTTTCTTTCAAAATGTTTTCAAAGGCAACATGTACCAAAATGCCTAAGAAGGTTCTGCATCACAAACATGATAGAGAGAATGGATGAAGACACCTTAAAAATGTATCAATACTCAGGACAAAGGAGATATTAGAAGTACTTTTTCATAAAAAGTCATGAGTTCTCTAAATTGCAGAAATAAGCAAAAAACCAGAAAATAACCCCCATTTCAAATTTCTTTTCCAGACTCATGCCATGGGAATGAGTAGGTCAGAGTTAAATAAATCACCTGTATGCCCACTTACTTCCATGGCAAACATTCCTGTTTTTGAAAACACTATAATAGTGGTCTCAACCTTCCTAATGCTGTGAGACTTTAATATAATTTCTTATGTGTCATGAGTCCCAACTATAAAATTCTTTCATTGCTACTTCATAACTGTAATTTTGCTACTGTTATGAACTGCAATTTAAATATCTTATATGAACAATATCTGATTATGAGACCTGTGTGGCGGCTGCATCCCACAGGCTGAGAGCCACTACACTACAGGGATATTGTGAAATATTCCACTGAAGATGTTGAAATAATTTTTTTCACTGGTGTTTATGTGTGCATGCTAGGAACTGAACTAAGCGTCTCCAACATGTTAAGCGAACACTACAGCACTCTGTTAAACTATCAGATTTTCTTCTTTATACCTTTCTATCTACACTTTATAAATGAGAATGGAATATTATCAGACAAGTTTTTTTACATACATCAATGCACTCAGAAATGCATTCAAAACTGTATGCTTTTTACTTCATCTTGTCATAAAGCATAATTTAAAATGCATTCCTAGTCCTAATTCTGTGCCTTGAATATATATCATAAATTAAGATATTCACAACTCTTAGCCATTAGAAAATTAACACTTAAAACTTACTAATCCACTGGTATAAATTCTTATACTATTTATCATTTATTCAGTTTTATCACAAAAATTTACAATAGGCATTACTTTATGCACATTTCTTTAGTATACAAAAACTATTTTGTAATAGCATAAATGTAATACATATTATAAGCATATTGCAAATATAAATATTCTCTCATACCTGAGATACTATTTTAAGGAAATTTATGATTTTTACAAAAATGTCATTCTAAAATATATTCACAAGACACACATGAAAGAGGACGGGTAAGATCTAACTTGATTTTAATATCAAGACCTGGCTTAGGAGGCCTGGAGGGATGGCTCAGTGGGTAGTTCAGAACATTAGCTGCTCTTCCAAGAAGACCTGGGTTTGGTTCCCAGTTCCCAGCACCCACATGACAGCTCACAACCATCTGTAACTCCAGTTCTAAGCGATTTGATGCCTCTTTCTGGCTTCTGCAGGCATCAGGCTCACACGTGATATGCATATATACATACATGTAAGCAAAATACACATATATATAAAATAAAAACTAACAAATCTTTTTTTAAAAGATCATCTTGAAAATAAATTTCTCTACTAGGCCACAAGTGAAAGGAAAGACTTAGGCACCTCAAAGTGATTCACTGCAAGGATGCTGTGGTTTCCTAGAAACCTGTTTCCTAGCGTTACCATATGTGGCTAGAGGCATGTGGATAAAATGTACACTCCAGCTCTAGGCTACATTGGCCACATTTCCAGTGCTCAAATATAACAGTGGAAATCACAGAAATGCAAAGCTCTCTGTCAGTGACTGAAAGTCCAACTTGATCATGCTGTTTGGTGTTCTTCTAACACTTTCAACCAGCATTTCTACAGAATTAGTTTACTTATTCAACCAATCATCTGCTTGCCCCATCAATTCTAACCTCTTTCAAATGTTGTTCTTCTAAGAAAAAAAAAAGCACATCTATAGAAAGGTACTTAAATCAGAATTGAGAAGGATCCTCTGCAGTTCTCCCACATAGAAAATACACTTATTTTAGAGTGTGCAATTACAGGCCCCCTTACAGCTGCTGTGTTCCTCTTTGACTCTAACAGTGAAGCCTGCTGGGTTACCTGCCTGCAGATGCATTCAGGCGTACCACCTGATATTAATCCAGGGCAGAAACAATACAGGAAAATTAATTAGAAGAACACAGGATATAAACTGAAAAGAACACAATTCAATAAATTGCTTTTCCCTCAGAACAAAAAAAAAAAGGTGTGATAATTTGATTACATTATAGAGACATATTCTGAGTGCATTATAACTTTGTAATTAAAATGCTATGGTGAGGTAAAAGAATAAACAAATGGAACTATCTCAGGGTCTAGTACCTTAAATGAGATTCCATGATTCTATCCATTCGTTTGTAGAAAGGTCTGGATGTGAAGTACCCACTCCAATAATGGTCATCTCTGTCAGCATAAGTGAAGAAGTCTCCACTCAGGACAGGGAACAGGGATGGGCCACTCTTCTTCTCAGCCGCTGCTGCTTTGTCCAATGCATCAAAATAATCTGACAAAGTTCCGAACTGAATCTAGGAAATATAGTTCAAGAGAATAGTGTTTCCATTATTCAGTTATATCTTAAAATAATTAATTCTTATGCAGAAATGAAAAATTGATAACTATTTAGGAGAAGTTTCCAAGTTGGCATGAGCAGAAAAGTTATATGAATGAAACATGGCGAGTGCAGATGTCGTGAGTCTTTGATTTGCACCAAGGCCCAAATTTAAGAGAAAACATGCTTACTTAAGCAATTTAAATAACTATTTAGATCTACAAGTCTGTAGACCCAAAATCATACAAAAGCTCAAACAAAAAGTAGTTCAGATGAACGTAGATAGGAAAGGGGTAAAAATATGAGGAGTGCAAAATGCTCCAAAAATCTGGAAACATTTTTAGCCAGTGTTTTAGCCACAGCACACTTCGCCTCACCTTAATTCTTATGAGAAAGAACAGACAGGCTTTCAGAACAGGCCAGTTACAAAGTCCATTTCCTCTAAACTGAGCAGAAGCAAGCAGTAAGAATGACAAGAACTGCAAGGCTGGTGCCAAAGAGCAGTCCAAGCCTGAAGGGACAGATTAAGATAGAAAGGATAAAAAAAAAAAAAAAAATACGGGAAGAGTGTAACACACGTGGAGGGCTGTGTGTCCACTGCACTCCATATGGGTACTTGTCAGTCATTGCATGAGACAATCAGACCTAGTAGAGGACACTGACAGAACTCAGCACATGGTTGTAGAAAAAAGCTAAAACAAAAACAAAACAACAACCATAACAAAACAGTAAAAACAAGAGATATCATGAGTTTCTCAATCTGATGAAGGGATTCTGTAAAACCTACACCAAGTAGCTAAAATCCACACACAAGTGAAGCCAACAAATAAATCTATTACTAGGTTACTGGATATAAGGTTAAACTACAAAGGCCAATGGTGTTATTATAAACAAAACATATCAAATGTATGATGCCCAAAAGTTAACTGTCTTCATCCAGAAATGCAGATACAATTATAACAAGAGATCCAAGTTTTGAGGTAGTTTTTTCCCACAGAAATTAAAAAGTTTATCTAGATATATGTAATTATATATCTAGGCCCTGTGTGTCCTCATGTAGAAGTCTATCTTGGTCCCAGCCTCGTACCACTTACTGGATTCTCTCCCAGATACGGGCGTGGAGATATGAGATGCCCTGAGCCTAACCTGGAGGAGCAAGGTGGTGTACAACACACAGATCTGTGTGCCCATGTTCATTGCAGTACCATTTACAATAGGCAGGTTACAGACTCTACCTAGATGTCTATCAGTGTGTGAATGGAAAAGAGTATTGGCACATATACACAATGGATTATTACTCAGCCATGAAGGAGGAGGAGGAAGAGAAAGAGGAAAATCAAGAGGGGAAGAAGAGGAGGAATAAGAGGAAGAAGAGGAGGAGGAAGAGGAGGAGGAAGAAGAAGAGGAAGAAGAAGAAGAAGAAGAAGAAGAAGAAGAAGAAGAAGAAGAAGA
>CAJQZJ010000567.1:1751185-1769372 GCA_907164525.1 Lophiomys imhausi
GAAGAAGAAGAAGAAGAAGAAGAAGAAGAAGAAGAAGAAGAAGAAGAAGAAGAAGAAGAAGAAGAACCACCAGCAGCAGCAGCAGCATACTGGATACAATGAAATGGATGACCTGGAGATCATCCTGAAAAATGAAGTAATTCTGATTCAAAAGGTCAGAAAAGCAAGTATAATGTTTTCTCTCTAAAGAAAAAAAAGGAACTAGAATGGGGAATTTTCAGGGAGTAGAAAGAGACTCTTACAAGAAGAAGCAGGAATTAATATGGATAACATGAACACAATACATATATATATAATATATATATATGAAAACACCACAGAGAAACCCATTATGGAATACAATTAACATACACTAAAAGAAAAGATGACACAATAGCAATTGACTTATTTATTCCAAGGAAATGGAAAATAAACCACCATGTCTATTACTATAGTTCAGTTTTGCAGTCCCCAAAGGGGACTGTGTGAATGCTGGGTTCTTGTTTGGTGGCACAGTAGGAGGTGACAAACTCTTCAAGAGGTGGAACCTATATAGAGGAAGGAGCTCACTAGGCATGCTCTTCAAGGCAGAGCTAGGAGCCTGGTGCTTTCCTCTTTCTCTCTGTTCCCTGGCTGCCATGAGGGGCAGCATCCTTCCACCATATTCTCCACCACGAGGGGCACCATCCCTGCACTATGCCCTCCCATCACAATGAGTACTTGCCTCACAAAGCCAGAAACACAGAGACAAAGGACTTTATGTTGGGGAAGGTCCAATAACATTGCTTCTGATAGGCTGATTTCAATGCTGAGATCTAGTTACAGCTCCTTCTGAGGCATTCTCTTGATTGGTTAATAAAAGTCGCTGATGGCCAATTAGCTAGGCAGAAAGAGTATAGGAAGGTGGGACTTCCTGAGACAGAAACAGGAACCCTGCATTTTACACAGGGAATCTCCCTTTCTGCCAGGAGACATGGAAACAGATAGATGTGTTTGAGACCTCTGGAAGGTAACAATAGACACATGGCGGTTTGGGATTAGGTGGTCCGGGTTAATTTAGATTAGCTAATTGAGAATCTGCCCAGCTAAGGGCTAAGCATTGAAACATTAAAAGGTCTTGGAGTATTTAATTACTGGGGAAAGAACTTCAGTGGCTTATAGGCCACCAGTCCAAGCCATCGGTTTCCCACCTAACTCCAGTGAATCTTCCACCAAGCCGCCAGCAATTCTACCAGCCTAACATTACTATACCTTTATTAGTTAACAGAGTTTAGGTTACCGGTGGTGAAGGCCACCCTTGGTCCAGGCTTTTTCCCCAGGACAAGTCAGGCTGCCAGTTAAGGAGGGCCAGGTCACCGGCCAATATCCCACCAGGCCGCCAGCCGCTCTGCCGGCCTAATCTTACAGTTTATACTTATTAATAAATACAATTGATAATTAAATTGCAGTTTCAACCCTAAGACATCTGAAACTGTGAGCCATGAGAAATCCTCCCCATGTTTAAGATGTTGCTCTTCAGAATCTACCACGCAGATGAAAAGCCTAGCACATCTATCAGAAGGATGCAAATGGGAGATGGGGTGTGGAGAGATGGCTCAGTGGTAAAGAGCATTGGCTACCCTTCCAGAGGACCTGGGTTCAGTTCCCAGCACCCACACTGCACCTAATAACCTTCTGTAACTCCAGTGACAGGGAATCTGATCCCCTCTTCTGGCCTCCTTGAGCACTTTACTCATGTAGAATACTGACATATATCCAACACCCATATGCACAAAATAAAAATAAATTACTTTTAAAAGAATAAAAGTCTGCTTGAGGCTGTGGAGCAAGTTACTACCTAGGAAACAGCCGCTGAAGCATTGGAGTCCCTCAGTGTTTCAGAAGGGTATGTATGTGTGTGCCAGATGACAAAGGTCCCATTCAACACTCACACAGATTCATATGGTAGGCAAAACCTGCCTGACATGTTCAAGCACTTTTATTTATATTAGAAAGAAACTGAAAACAAACTAAATACTAAGCAAGAGTAGAAATGTTGAAAGCAGGTTGTAGAAAAAAATAATAGTTAAATTACATTGGGAGCCATTTGTAGAAATAACTAATTAAATTGTTTAACCAGTATTTAAATCATATTTAATTGGTTTGGCAGTTCTTAATCTTTAAGCAGCCATTATAAATGAATACACACAGACATCACGGGTGGATTTTAACAAGCCTTGGCCTGAGTTGAGCCATCTAAACTTGCTCTTAATTCTATTACCCAAATATGACCCTACATATATATTATGTCCCCTTGGACTGCCATTCTCCATGATATGCCGATGTTCCTAGCCATGTAGAATGAGGTTCTTTTTTCTAACCCATGGTGTGTGCCTCCTTCCTGCTGCTCCTGGCTGGAAATCCTGACTCCTCTGTCTAAAGCGCAGACTTCCTGTTCTAATCTCAGGAAGTCCCACCTTTCTCTGTCTTTGCCCAATCTCAGGCCTCAACATTTATTTAACCAATCAGGGTCAATTAAGTAACAGACAGCAAACAGGACCAATTAACTTTAGAATGCTTAAGACTGCCCCATCAGCAGATTAAAAACACAAAATAGATACCAGAGATACAGGACAACACACAGTATAGCAGAAGAATAAAGAAAAGTCTTGATGGGGTGAGGACTACACTTATCTGTAGCTATAAGGACAAATACTGAGAATGCATAGAATGCAGATAGGGATTCTGTTGGTTTAGTAAGGTGGCAGGGGTGGTGTGTGTCTCCTAGAATGTGAGGAGCTACACCAATAAAGTTTCACCAACATGGCTGCTTAAACATGAACTAAACAAAGACAACAACAAAGACATGCCAAAGTAGATGGGAAAGACCAAGGCCTCAATTGTACACAAAGAACTAAGGCAGCTACGGAATGCCATGAGGTGACAAATAGTCTTCCAAGGACTATACTGAATGGTCAGCCCTAAAAATATGCATACAATTAACATTATACGGACTGAGCAGATTACATTTAAGGATTTACATACATATGTGTATATACTAACAGCTAATAAAAAAGAGGTTAAAAATTTGAAAGAGAGCAAGGAAGATTATACAGGAGGGCCTGAAGGGAGGAAAAGGGAGAAGTGATGCAATTACAAGCTCAAAAACTTGTTGAAAAGGAATGAAAATGGTGGCTGTGACTCAAAACATCTGAAGGAAACAAGCAAAAAAGCTTATGACTCCTAAGGAGCTCAGGAAGGAGAGGTAGGAGCAATAGTTTGAACGTGTGCGTGTGTGTGTGTGTGTGTGTGTGTGTGTGTGTGTGTACACGCACATGTGTGGTGCAGTGGGAGGCGGGGGGGGGGGGGGGGGGGGGGAGGCTGTGCCCGAGAGACTGCTTTGGGTGGATGATGTCCTAAGCTTGATTCTGGATGATTAAGCTAAATTTTTCCCCACATACTTACAGTCTGAGCAATCCTCTGTACATGATATTTCCATTAAATTAGTTTTAAACATGTTTAAATGAGCATACCAAAGAAAAGGGAAAATTACAAAATTATGATCTAATTCTTTAGGGCCAAGTAGGAAACTAGAATTGAAATCGTTCCAAAATAAGTTGCATTTAGAGGGATGGGGCGATGACTCAGTGGGTGAAGCTCTTGCCACAAAGCACAAGATCCTGAGTTCAGATCACCAGCGTCCTCATAAGCCAGATACCACAGTATGCGCCTATAAGCCAGCACTGGGGAGGTGAAGACAGTGGAGCTCTAGAACTCACTGGTCAGGTGGTCTAGCCATGTCTGTAAATTCAAGGTTCAGTGAAAGATTCTGCCTCAAAAGACAAGGGGAGGAGTGATCAAGGAAGATACTCACTATGAGCCTCCAGCCTCCGTGCTCATGCACAAAAATTAATGAAAATCTAAAATGATGTATTTAAAAGTAAAATGCTTTCACATACCCTTCTCTGATCATGTACAAGTTTCACTATTGAGGACACAGACTTACTTAAATACACTCCCTTTGCTCAATTTCATAAGCTTGCAAAAATTTAATTGTAAATATTTGGGATATATTATCTTAATTCATTTACTTGACATTACAGACATTTACTTCATGAATTTAAATTCTTACCATATAAACTATGCTCCATTATGAATTTTTAAAACTTTATACACAGAGACAGGCTTCTTTCCACAGATCTTCTACTGTGCTGTGGATGGCTATGTAACGCTAATAAACATGTTAAATAGTGAATTTTTTCACACAGTGTCTCCAAGATGCATTTGAAACAAAACTTAAAAAGGCTTTGCTGCCCAGATGCAATGTATGTGTCAGGTTTGAAAATTGTCTCAAGTTTTGTAAGACTGAAAAAATTTTACCCTGTGGAGATTCCTGTTTCTAAATTATTGCTACTTCTTGATGTAATAAAAATATCATGATTACAGCTTTATACAGAATTCTTATCATTTATAGATGCATTTTAAGAATGTTACAGATGAAACATGGCAGCTGAGATGTTCTCCCACGAAATCTGGAGGACACATCTGGAACCAGGGTGAGCCTGAGTTGATGAGGGTTGGGACTGAGATCTGGCCTTAAAGAGAAGGCAGCTATCTCTCTCTTTTCAGAGCATTAGGGAACATTTTAAATTTTCCACAAGTTAAAAACAATAAAGCCCACAAGAAAATGATTATTTTCAATATCTTAGGAATGATTTAGTAAACACACTTAGGAAAAATCCAAATGTATTTTCTGAACACAAGACATTTGTAACACTCATGGCATGCTCATTCATACAGCGGATCACATCACATCACTAAACTACAAGAATGAAAATGCCAGGAGGAGCAGAAACTTTCCCATGCTATAAACAAAGCAGATATCCTCCAAGACAAGCCGTAACTTAGTAGGTGCACATTTTTTTAAATCACACAAAAGTAATGCTTCTCTAATACCCAAGCACTAACTGTCCTCACATGGGAAGAAAGGATGAACCTCAGAACAGGATATGGTAAGCTTATATTTGTAAGAGTGGCATGTTCCAGGGACACAGGACAGAGACACTGAACACGGAGCTGGGGTTTCATTTAGGGATGGAGGCTCAACTTCAAAAACATCATTAAAATCCTCTTGTTACCTTCACTTTAAGATGGGGTTGAGAATTCATGTAGTTAAATAGTTGCTCATAATTCCTGTACTGCAGATCCCATTCAGTGTATTCACTGAACCGAAAATCGTCTCCTAGTGGAGCCAGAAGAACTTTAGTACGGAAAAGTTTTGACTTTTTCCGGTACTGATCTAGTAGCATTTGAGCCCTATGAAAGAAAAGGGGGAAATGTGAAAAACTGTATCAGGAAAAAGCTGACACGGCAGCTCAGTAAAAAGGCAGCTTAGAAATTTAAAAATGTGCATGAAATTTATATGAAAAAATATAATACATTTTTTAAAAATTAGATAAAGTGAGATGTGTAAGACCGGTTTTTCTTCATCGTTTACTGTCTATTTTAAATGGCCACAAATTCTTATTGTAGAGAAACCGCATAGTTTTCTAATGGATTATCCTCTGAGAAATCACAGCCAACTGAGATAACAATGTCATCCTGGAATCCCTTTCTTACCACAGCAATCAGCACATGTTTTAAAATAGTCTTACATAGGAAGACACATGGTTCTCAACTACACATCAGTATTGAACTTTGTTCCACATTAATATTCTACTTTCTAACAATCAAAAATTCTAATAATTTGGTAAAACATAGAGGTAAGCAAATTTTGGAAAAGATTAAAAGGTATAAGTCACAACCTATAATATTTTATAGAATTTTATATTTTCTTTTCCATAAGACTACCCAGTCACTGCACACCTGCCAAAAACAGTCTGGTCACTGCTACATTGTCCTGGTTTCTACCCTCTTGGGCTCTGAACCATGACCCTCAAGGCCAGCCAAACATGACAGGATAATGTAAGCAGTTTTTATGCTTCAGAATCAGTGTGATGGAAGAACTCCTTTTGGAGGATGCTGAGTTGGGGCACCATTGAGAAAATAGGAAGAGAGGCTGACAAAATGAAATTACATAAGCAGATGAACCCAGAGTCATTCAGTGTGTAGAAAGTCAAAGCCAATGAAACTAATGTTCAAATGACAAGGATATTTTTGGACTGGTATTCCAATTTTCACTTCAAAGTTTACCCAAAAGTAAATTCCAATTTCCAAAATGTATGAAAATGCCTCAAAGAACATCAATAAGAGGTATTTTATGAAAAATAACATTTAGTCAGGCACACGCCTTTAATCCCAGCACTTGGGAGGCAGAAGCAGGTGGATCTCTTTGAGTTCAAGGCCAGCCTGGTCTACAAAGTGAGTCCAGAACAGCCAGGGTTACACAGAAAAACCCTGTCTCGAAAAACCAAAAAAAAAAAAAAAAAAATTTAATTAAACTTAGAATCCCATATGGAGTTTCTGAAATTTATAGTCTCTGAAACTGCTTTGCAAATACAAAATTTTAGCAATAATTTAGTAGTTTGATGAGTAAAATATAACCATAGTGATTGCACATAATATATAATTCTTGGCTTTCTGAGATTAGCATTTGGTGAGATAGTTAATCTTTATTTCCAAGTACTCAACTTTTCACATTTTCTAAAAATACTTTTAATTACTTATAATTTCAAATGCACATGAGCAATGAGATTAACCACTTGTAAACAGAATTCCTTCCTCCCAGAAAAAGGAATAAAATTAAAATATAGCAGATAAAATGTTTTTTATAGATGAGTACCCAACTACATTCCTGAATAATAATAATAATAATAATAAAGTTGACTAATAGATAAACCAAAGCTTACATGTGTGGCTTATATACAGATAGAAAAGACCATACAAGCATTACTATGCCTTTACCTTTAGCATCCTTCATAACCACATACAAGCAGAACTCTTTCCTGATTTATGTACTATCAAATCTATTAATTTATAAAGTTACTCTACCATTATCACAGAACCTCCCCCTTGCTCTCTCTCAAATCTGTAGCCTCTATTTCTTTAATTATTTATATATACATATATTATATATTCCTAAATATACCAGAGAACCTACAACTGTCATTTAATTAGTACGCATTTTAAAAGTAACTTAAATACACAAATGATAGTACATAAATAATAATTTATTCAAAAGCTGTATTCTTTTTCCAGCAGATTGCATTGTCTTTATATTACAACACAATCTCTCACTTTATATTACAACACATCTCTCACTTTAAGTGTAGGAACTGAACTTCATAAGAACCAAAATGAGAAAACTATAGTTAACTTTGAAGTGCGAGGTTTCCTTCATTAGTACATTTTTTTTCCTGAGGAAATGGTCCATCCTTGTGATTTTATTCAAATGTTTTTAAATATAAATAATTCTAATTAAAGTCTCTGTAAGTCAAAAACATCAGAAAGATGCAACAATGTGTATTCATCCGAGCTGTGCAAGTCACCATTATTGAAATTGTTATTAAGGTAAGAGATAATTATACTCTTCATGTGCTTCATTTCAATAAATGTTTTTGCAGTTGAGTTGCTTTTCTTACCAATTTGTACAATGGGGACCAAAAGTCTTATTATCAACAGAAGTACACGAAGTCAATCAAACACAGTAGAAAGCCTTTATAATGAGTGCAAAGGAGATGGTAATAACAGCATATTGTATATTGATCTACCTTTGTTCACTTGCCATTAAACCATAACACGGAAAGGTATGGTCGAGGAGCTGACATTTTGAGGCTGCTTTAGATCTGGTTTGAATGAATGACTTTGAGTGAGGATAATGCTGGCTGCCAACACCCATTGATTCAATCCTTCAGCAGCTCAGAGGTGGGTGAGCAGCCACGGTGTTCTTGATGTCTTACAAAACACATATTTTAATACCTGCTTTGGACATTTCCAGGAGATATTGCTTCTGGGGGCACTCCCCAGGGACAACCATATCTGCCTCCAGGAAGCCGTTTGAAATCAAACTGGCAGCATATTTTAGGATCAGGCCCACAGGTGTGGGGGATGTCATAGCTGTAGAAGGGCATCATGTGGCACAAAATATCAGTGGCAGATCCAAGATCTGAAATAAAAAGTCAACACATTTCTGTTCACAAAACTGTCTCTCTCCAAAACTATCCAAATGCCACATATCTAGGTAATGCAAGCTGCGCACTAAATCAGCAGCCATTTTTATATTCCAGAAGCACTTCACAGCCACAGCCGAGGGAGGCCTGTAGCTCACACTCTTCTATCTGCTAGAACTAAAACAGAGAAGCCCCTGGGGACCAGCAATTGCCGACCTGCAGAGTACACCTGAGCAAAAGTAAGAGTTACAGCTGGCTCAGGTAAAATTATGACCTTGTCCACCCTGGGCTGCCAGCTTCTGCTACATCTGTTCCCAGGGACAGACTGTGACAGTTACATCAGCCAGGGAGGCTTGGTGAGAACAATAAGAGGGAGAATTAAAGGGACAAGGGAGAAAAGGTGGGCAGGGGAGGAGAGCCCTGGGCAATGGCCAAGGCCTCTACAGCAGGGGAGAAAGTGCAACACTGGGAAGTTCATGGAGTCTTTCCTGCTGGTCCCCAGGAGTGACTCAGTGGTATTTTCCATCACAAAGGATAAAAATCAAAGAGAAATTTCCAATTCAAAAATCAAAGCAAATCAAAATAGCATGGAAACTGCGCACCAGCTACTGACAGAGGGCCGCGTTTTAGTGGAGACCTCAGTGTAAGCACGAGACTGCCGCCCTGGACAGGGCGGAAGCAGAGCAGCGTGTTTGGGAGTACGATGCTATGCTTTAACAGCGCCCTCCTTGTATGTACGTGTGCGTTTCTAGTTTACAATGGGTATTGCTTCTTTAATAAAGACAAGGCAATCAGCAACTATTTGTAACAATGAAAATAAGTGCTTCGTTAAGAACAAACACACGAGCATGCTACACCTAATTTGAAGACATCTTTCAGGAAGCACATTCTCAGGCCTAAGCAGCTCTCTTTTTTAAGATGTATTTGTCAAAGAACAAATGGAAATGCAACATTACCTATATTACCCAGCAACAGGATAAAGTTAAATTCTTAATATTAATGTCTGTAGAAAGGTAACAAGATTAGTATCACAGAAAATAAGCTTGTAAAAGTTCAGGGAGGAAAGTGATTCAAAGGTGCTGTAATCTTAAATATGGAGTAATTTTTTTTCTTTCTTTTCTTTTTTTTTTAACTGTTTATTTATTATTTCAATTTACATCTCCATCACAGTTCCCTCCCTCCACCCCTCCTGGTCCCACTCTCTCACCCTCCCACCCTCTCCCCCTTCACCCACCTGTCCTATTCCTCCAGTGTGGGGTGCCGTACATATCAGCCCCCCTTCCGTTCAGCAGCCATATGAGGGCTAAGAGTTTCCTCTTGCACTGGGGGCCTACATGTTAGCTCCACTAGGGCAAAGTATCCCACTAACAAGTAACAAAGTCTATGTTCCCGTTTCTTTCAGTCTGTTAGTTGTAGGATAGTTATCCTGTACTATATGACTAAAATCCAGTTATAAGTGAATAGATGCCATGTGCATCTTTCTGAGTCTGGGTTAGCTCACTCAGGATGAGCTTCTCTAGTTCCATCCATTTGGCTGCAAATTGCATGATTTCCTTGTTTCTGTTAGCTGAGTAGTATTCCATTGTGTAAATGCAGCACAGTTTTTTTATCCATTTGTCGGCTGAGGGACACCTGGGTTGTCTCCAGTTTCTAGCTATTACAAATAAGGCTGCTATGACATAGTTGAGGAGCTGTCCTTATGGGCTGGTGAGGAATTGTTTGGATATATACCCAGGAGTGGTATGGCTGGGTCTTGAGGTAGAGCTAGAATCACATCTTTGACAAAGCCTGTGTTTCTGTGCTGTTGTTCCCTGCAGGTGTCAGAAAACTACATCCCCAGGTGTGACGATGCCAAGGACAATGATCACTGATGCTTGCTGCTTTTGCTGCAGGTTTACAGCAGACATGGGTCCCAAAGCTGGTGGTGAATAACCTCCAGCTGTCTTCTTTGATCAAGTACCTTTCATGACCCGCCATTTGGCAGCTTATTTTACATAGTTCAATCTCCTGCATTTGGTTGTATCTATATTATACTACATTAAAATATAATTTCTTTGCACACAGAATATTTTCTATATTCTTTCCTAGCTGTGGTAAATACAAAAAAAAAACTACTCAATAATTTCTTACCAACTGATAACTCTAAACAACTTGAAACATGCCAACTGTTTAGGCAAAGCTTCTTCAAATTAATTCTTTGTTTCTCAGATTAAGGTGTATTTGGTCAAACTGCACATGACGTAACAAACATACTGCAAGATCTGGGCCTCCCTATAGGGTGAGTTTTTCAGAATTAAAGAGATAGATAGATAGATAGATAGATAGATAGATAGATAGATAGATAGATACAGATGACAGACTGATAGATGATTGACAGATAGATATAGATACATAGATGACAGATTGGTAGATATGTAGATAGATGATATATAGGAAGATAGAAATAGATGAGAGATAGAGGCAAATAGATAGATAGTTGATATATAGATAAATAGATAATATAGCTAATTATGTTTCTATTTGAAACACAAGACCACATATGGGAAAGTTATTTCTAGATGTAAAAACATCTTTTCTGAAACACTGGGGCAGAGAAAATGGATTACTCAGGAAACAAGGATGTGGTTGTCAGTGACCTACTGGCAGCCCTTCAGCAAAAATCCTTTTTCAGAGGTGGAAGTCAGACTCAAGCAAACTGGCACTGAGGCAGAGACTCCAGCTTCAGGACCTTCACAACACTAAGTTCTACCTCTCCACAAATGTATTCACAAAAATCTAAGCTTCTATTTCTTTGCCATAAAATGATTAAATCAACTCAGGACAGTTAGACTCACTGAGAGAGTAGATCAGATAACATTTCATATAAGGTACATCCCATAATAAAGACTCAACAAATAAGAATATCCAGACTTTGAATTCCCTCATTCTCCTTTAGGGTTTGGCTGGTGAGTACACCTGACTTGCACATTATGGTTTTTATGAAAACTGCCAGATCTAACTCGAGTCATTGCCAATGTCCTGGCCTGCCTGGTCTAGACAACCCTTCCTATGTAGTAAGCAAACTTTAGGCTTCCACAGAGTCCCCCCTCCCTTACCCTACCTATTTGAGCAACCCCACCTCTGCAACAGGCAACCCATAGACTTATGTCCTCCTACATCAGGGTCTAGCCTGGTGAGATCACTTCACTTCTCCATCCAAGTCTTTTCCAAAACCCACCAGATCTAGCCTGGGTCCACAAACAGTGGACTAGCATAGGCTGGCCTGCCCTGCCTACTCCACAAAGGAGCTCTAGATATCAACCAGGATCATCCCTATCTTTGCCCCAATCTACAGAATTCTCCCAAGCCACAACAATCTTTCAAGCCAGCAAAATCTAGCCCCCAACTCCAGCCTGGGAACAGGAAGCACAGTTTGCATACCAGCCTGGTCCCCTCTGTCCATTTGGCTTCATTCCACCCAAGCTATATCCAACTATTAGGTCTAACACTGCTGCCATATCCTCTCTTCTGACAAAGCTGCTCTATCCAGAATACACTCAACTAACAAAGGAGGTCCACATGCCCATATCTCATCACAAAAATATCAACAATATCAATCCACTATCATCTCTCCAAAACCTACCAGTCCTGTAGAAATGTTTATCAATGACAATTACATAGACAAACCCAGAATATAGGATTTTAAAAAGCAATCATATACTTCACCAAAGAATCCAAGGAATTCACAGAAATCACAAAGAAACAGCTCAATGAACTTAAGGAAAAAGAGCTTAAGGCAAACAAATGCTTGAGTGATAACCAAGCATACATAAACCAGAATACATAATGAAAATGACAAAGACAATCCAAGACTTAGAAATGGAATTCAATTAGGAAGTACAAACCCTGAAGAGGACTGAAGCTGAAATGAAGACAGAATTGAAAATCCCAGTAATTCAACTAGAAAACTCAAAGGAAAGCCTTACAAGAAGAATGAATCAAGCAGAAGACAGAATATCAGGACTCAAAATGAAGTAGTGAATTTATGCTGAATAAGTAAGTAATGTGAAAAAAATGAAATAAAACACAGGAAGTGTGGGAAATCATGAAAACACCAATCCTTACAATTATAGGCATAGATTAGAGAGAATTCCAAGTAAATGCGGCAGACGAGATCCTCAACAAGATCATAGAAGAAACAAGGAGGACCCAATGGACATGCTAAAGTATGGATAAAAGGCCAAGAGACCTCAAACACTCAAAAAAAACTACACACAACTAAAGAATGTTGAGGGTGGGAGAAATAGTCTTCCCCAAGGAAGCACACACCAACTGGTTATTCAATACCAATGGTCAACCCTGAAAACATGCATACAAGTAACATTATAGACTGTGCAGGTTATATTTAGAAAATATGTTTATACATATATGCATGCAATAACAATAAATAAATAAAGAGGCCATGAATTTGAAAGAGAGCAAGCAGGGTACATGGAAGAGTTTGAAAGGTGGAAGGAGAAGCAAGAAATGTTTCAATTCTATTATAATTTCAAAAATATAAATATAAATAAATAAATAAAAGTTAACATGTTCTTATTTAATAGGGGTTAATAAAGGCAAGATATCCCATGAGCCCTACACCCAGTATCCTCCAGACAAACTAGGGTAAAGTGTGTTTTAACTTGTCTCTACCCAGGTACCATGAGGACTCCTAGGAAGACAGGAGCCAGGTTATTTCAAGAACATTTCTTATAAGACGCAGAAATAAGAGAGAAAAAAGGAACACTATCTGGGCATGAGACATGTGGCTACATGAGTTTTAAGGCATGCTCAACTTTCTGAGATAACATTGTTTTGCCCACTAGACCAGTGGTTCTCAACCTGTGGGACATGGCCCCTTTGGAAAACCTCCATCTCCAAAGATATTTACATTATGATTCATAACAGAAAGAAAATTACAGTCATGAAGTAGCAACGAAAATAATTTTACGTTTGTGGTCACCACAACATAAGGAATTACACTAAAGGATCGCAGCACTAGAACAGTTGAGAACTGGTCTTATGAGCCATATTTACTACATGAGATTAATAAATAAAGTCATCATTATGAAGACCAAAGTAAAAACATCAGCCAGCACAATACTAAATCTATTTGCTTCTACCAGTTATAAAAAACTGAAAGCACCCCCTATTCTACTCCAAGTAGAAGATGAGCATCGAAGAATCTCCAGTGGGAGATGATTGAATTGGTGGTAAGCCATTCTCTTGGCAAGAAAAACCCCCTGCTTCAACTGTAGACAGACTTCTGTCCAAAAAGGACAAAACTTGGAAGCAGATAAGTCGACAGCCTAGCTCTGCCAAGACAGGGTAGGTAAGTCCTTCATAATTCCTGCTCTACAATCAATGTCTGTCAGAGAAGCGGGTCCAAATAGCTGAAGATTGATGCTGCAATGTATGGAGAGAAAATGGGAATTGTCCAGGCAGCCACTGGTATGTCCTTTCTTAGTATTGGAAGCTGCAGTCCCTGCACTTCCTATATAATCAGATATATTTATCCCTCTCAGGTCTCTGAGGTGGTTGAAGAATAGATAGCTAGAGTCTCATAGTTAAATTTTGAGTTGTTTAGGAATCAAGAGGGTGTTCTGGATCTAAGAAGATATTTTAAAAATTATGAGGCAAGTTAGTATGAAAGCTGAGTTAGATATAGAACTTTAAACTCATGGAGATGGTTAGATAGTAGAATGTTAAAGTCAGGTGCCAAATACATATGGACTGGACATTGGGAATGTATGCTAAGCCATATAACTCTTATAATCGTGGCCTATTTATTTCTGTTGTTTTGTATTGTATTTATAGTTATAAGAAAAAGAACCATTATTTGGACTGAAAGGGAGAGCTGTTGGGGGGATATAATCTTGGCCTATTTATTTCTGTTGTTTTGTATTGTATTTATAGTTATAAGAAAAAGAACCGTTTTTTGGACTGAAAGGGAGAGCTGTTGGGGGGGAAAAAGAAATACCTTAAACAAAAAAAAAAAGAAGGGAAGAGGATGGGGGGGTTGAGGGGGAGGAGGGTGGAAGGGTGGGACTGGAGGGGGGAGTAGGGAGGGGATTGTGATTGAGATGTAACTTGAAGAAATAAAAAATAAATTATTAAAAAAAAAAAAAAACTTCACAATTTTCCAAGCATGAATTGACATCAATGGTTACAGGACTCTTGACACAAAAACAACAGGAAATAATTGTCCAGTAACAGAAACTGTCTTAAAACAATTTGATATTCAAGGCCTGTACTGTAAGTAACATCCACTGTGGTGTGACCCATTGAATGCTTAGTCCCAGTTGATGGAACTTTTTGAGATGGATTAAGAGGTGTGGTGGTGTTAGAGGAAGTGTGTCACTAAGAGTAAGCTTTGAGGTTTCAAAAGCCAATGTCATTTCAGTGGGCTCTCTCTGCAGTTAAATCTCAAGTTGTAAATTTTCAGCAACTGTTCCAGTGCCGTAACAGCCTACCTGTGGCCATGCCCTCTACCAGGGATTCTAAACCCCTGGAACTATAAGCCCCAACAAAGGTTTTCTTTTGTAAGTTGCCTTGATATTGGTAATTCTTCAGAGCAATAGAAAAGTCATCATTAAGACACCTACACTGGTGTAAGTTCAGAACCTAATGACCATACATCTAGTCCAATGGAATCATCAGCTTTCATCAAATTCTACATACCCCAATTCTGTCTCCAGAAAAATTCCAGAGTTTTTTGCAAAGAGAAGTGTTTTTTCACTCCGTAATGGACTCTCTGGATGAGCATGTGTGAAAATCCAGCACGTTTTAGAAGATAAGTCATTGTGGGTGAATGTCCAAAAGGATCTATGGCCCAACCTGATCGAGGTTTCACTCCTGTTGATGATAAAGAAAAGAAGCGTTAGTGCTCTTTTTTGTGTGTGCTGTTTTGTTTTAATGATAAATGAAATAAACAGAAATTACAACCCACTGAGACCCATCAGAGCTCCACAGCCCCTGGGCTTTAAGATCAAAGCTGCTCTCATTGCACCACCTCGCAGCTATGATTAAGCAAATGCCAACTACCAAAGGTGGACCAGTCAGTCTATAGAGTGAGGGCAGACAACCCAGGAACTTCTGATCTGCCAATGCGACTTACACTTCCAAATCCCAATAGTCTGCCATGGACACCTTTACACAGTCCAACACCATCATATCATCCAGTGGCAGAACTGACTGTCCACCGTGTGCCACTGAGTCTCAAGGTATTTTGATGTTCCTCCTTTCTTTCTCTCTACCTAGAATGAGGTCAATGGAATGCTTCAAACATGGCTCAGAACAGTTATAAGAGCCATCAGCTAAAATATACCTCTGTTTCACAGAGAATAAAATGTGACAAAGATAAATAAATGCACAAGTTAGAGGTAATGAGACAAGAATATTCATCTAGCATTATACAAATCTGATCATTCAGTTATTCAAGACTCTCAAATAAGACTTCTACTTACACTATAAAACTGGGCATAACTAAATAGAGCTGTGCACAGTTTTTCTTTTTTCATTCAGGCACCTGTTTAGTGTTCCCACATATCTACAATTATGAGAGGCCCTTAATTGGGGGCCTCAAAGAGGGGCTACAAAAATGAGTCAAAGCTGATCCTGGCTTCAGGAGCAGAGACTACCATTCAAATAGCTATGACCTAAAGTAACTAATAAGACAGGAGACAAAGGAATCTTGCTCAATAACTCTAAAGTATAACAAGAGACTGAGAAGGAAAAGTAAAGACCCAAACAAGACTCAATCAAGTCAAAATACACACACACACACGTGCACGCAAATGTGCACACGCATACATACACACACATATATCCACATGCACACACACGAGTTAATGAGGAATAGGATAGTTCTTATTCCTTATGTATCTTCTACAAATTTATTATATTTTATTTTTATTAATTGTGCTGGATAGTTTTATGTCAACTTGACACAAGCTATAGTCATCTGAGAGGAGAGAACCTCAAACTGCCTCCATAAGCTTGAGCCATAGACAAGCTTGTAGAGCATCTTCTTAATTAGTGATTGATGGAGGAGGACCCAGTTCATTTGAGTGAGCCCTTGGGCTGGTGATTCTCAGTTCTATAAGAACGTAGGCTGAACAACAAGCCAATAAGCTGCAACCCTCCATGGTCTCTGTCTGCATCAGCTTCTGCCTCCAGGACTCTGCCCTGTTTGGGTTTCAGCCCTGACTTCCTTCATGATGAACTGCGATGTGGAATTGTAAGCCAAATAAAAAACCCTTTCCACCCCAGGATACTTTTGGTCATGGTGTTTCATCAGGGCAATAGTAACCCAAACTAAAACATTAATTATTTGTATATCTAAGGGCTATGTGGACATATGTGTGGGCACCTGTGGAGTTCAGAAGAGGGTGTTGGATCCCCTGGATCTGGAATTGCAGGTGGCTGTGAGTTGCCCAATATGGGTGCTATGAACCAAGTTGGATCCTCTGGAAGGGGAGCCATTGCTCTTGACCAGAGTCATCTCTCCCGTGCACCTCTTCTTCACAGAGGATAATATGTGACAAAGACAAGTAAATGTACAGGTTGGAGGTAATGAGACAAGAATATTCATCTAGCATCATACAAATCTGATCATTCAGTTAAACGTGGCTCCTCTAGAAGAAACAAGTTCAGACTGACAGACTCTTTAAAAAACTTGCTTGTACTCTTCAAAATACTGTGGTCAAGAAACTCCAAAAAAAAAAAAAAAAACCCTGAGGAAATGCTGACGATTAAAGAAAACTAACAGACGTAGCCATGGAATGTAATACGTGATCCTGAACTGGACACAAGACTTTGATGGGGAATAGCAGCCTCTAAACACAGTGACGTTGAGGTGGCTGAGAAGCTCTTGATGCCACCCTGAATTAGACTATCCTGTTGCATCATGCTAATACTCCTAGTTTGACAATCATTTCCTGTTTAAATACAGAAGTGTCCTGATTTCTAAGCAAATATAGTGTTTAGAGATGGGGACAAAAAACACTTGTGACTTACTGTCACATGGTTCATTTAATTTAAAAATCTACCTACAATAGGAAGTTTTATGGGCATAAACTAATGCAGTAAATTTTTCAAATGCCCATAAAATTCTTGGAATGTAAAGGGCACAATGCTGACCAGTTACTATATTAAATATCATAAACCAATAAATAATTCATATAAATGTAGCACATTAGGAAAGAAATTTAATCTCAATTATGAAAACAAATGTAAAAATCAAAAAACAAAAAACACTAAACAGATTGAACTCCACATCACCCAAGCCAAAAGGGATTTACCATGGAAGTCAATGACTTTTTAATTGAGCAAACTGCCATCACACTCACAGAACAAATTAGAAAAGCCACATAATGTTAATAGATATTTGAAAGAAATGCAGTATGTATTGCAAATTGAAAAGTAGTAAAAATAATTTTCTCAACACCATTAAAAATGTACATAAATAATAAATAATATGGTATTTAGTCTGTCTAAGAAGTTTCATTAAATATCTGAAATAAGAAAGGCAAGTGTAGCCTGGTGTGGTACCGCATGCCTTTAATCCCAGCATTCTGCAGAGGCAGGTGGATCTCTGTGAATTCAAGGCCAGCCTGGTCTACAAAGCGAGTTCCAGGGCAGCCAGCACTATAGAGGGAAACCTAGTCTCAAAAGCAAAAAAGAAAAGCGCAAGCACTACTGTACACATGTGAGTACTAGAGAAGACTGGAACAAGGCCAACAGATATGTGGTCTAAATACTAACTGCATTAAACAGGTAGTTTTCATTTTTAAGGCAGTACATATTTACTATATATAATAAATTATACAAAATATTAGCAATAATAAAAAGATAAAGTAAACTTGCTCACACTCACACATACAAATCAAAAGTTGTCTTAATTACTATTATTTTATAATTACTTAAATACTATCATCAAACAGTTAAAGAAGAAAGATACTGTCATGACCAGTGTTCATTGTAGACTTGACAGATTCTAAAGTCACCTGGGAGATAGACCTTGGACATACACACCTGTGGGAACTGCCTTCACTGTGTTAACTGATGGGCAGGGATACCTCTTCATCCTTGGTCATACCTGT
>CAJQZJ010000567.1:1777159-1793634 GCA_907164525.1 Lophiomys imhausi
CCCTCCTCTCCTGTGGACAATGGGCTTTCACTTGTTAGCTGTCTTGTACTGACCCTTACGTCTAACTGTGCCACACTCCAGAGGCCGTGTGGTTCTGACTGTTGGGCCTCAAAACCAGAGGTTTGTACGGACTAGAATGTAACGCCTACCCATCAAATATGGACAAGCTTTCAATTTCATTAATTCACTATCCTAATCAACACATAATTTTGAAATTTTCAGATATAATTGCTTAGAAACAAATTATTTGCTGGGCTTGACTAGACAGAAACTGCAAGCTAATAAGAATTAAAGTGAAATGGAAGGAAAAAAATTATTCCAAAGACAGAATGTTTCCTTCTCAACTTTCATCCATTTGATTTTGCTTAAAAACAAAAACAAAAACCCCTCCTATCCTATGGACCTGAATGATCTCCAAGAACAGTCAACCAAGGACAGCATTATATATTCTATACAGCAAGGTAATTTCTCCAGCTGCATTTATTACTAGCAGATCCCCTTCCTTGGGAAGCCTTGGGTACTCCTCTGATGGAACCTCTGAGTTTTTACCTGTACACCATGGTTACTCTAAAGGCTAAGCCTCTGTCTTGCTAAATGCCATCAAGCATTCTATCCTGCTCCTCTTCATCAACCCAGGTGGCTCCAGCTGCTGTGGTGTCTCAACCCAAATATAACTTATCCAGAAGTCTCCATGAGTCCCAAAGCAATACAGCACTCCTCTCTACCTCCTCACCATATGACAACATACCCTTTATCACAGACCCAAACTACCTGTTTATTCCTGTCTGCTATCTGGCCCTCCCTCTTAACCACCAATAGAACAGGAGCACCAGGAGAAAAGGGATGAGTATGTGCCATTAAATGCCTGGCACTGAGAAACCCGCTTTGAAAAATAGATGCATGATACTCTCTGTTTACTATCAGTAATTAACGAGTGTTTAAATTAGGTCAGGCTCACATGCAAAGTAAATCAATAAGGACAAGGTCAGTCAAGAAGCAGCCTCAGTAATGTAGACAGCAGCAGAAAATATGGAAGAGGAGCAAAGAGGCTTCATAAAACCTATCTGGGGGAATCAGTATACAATCGGAGCAAGAAGAAAGAAATTCTGAGAGCGACACAAAGATGACTTGGAGCTCCCAAGTCCAGGTGTTTAATAGAGAGATGTTAATAAACATTGGGAGTGGAGGGAGAAGTCGCTTTGCAATACTTCAGTGCAGGTTAGTCAATGACAGCTGTGTTTCCAAAGGGGATTGACTGCAATAGAAAGTTAGGTTAGGAAATGACTCCTGGATAAAAATCAGTTTCACAGACTGAAAGGAAAGGCAAAAAGGATTGACAGAAGTCTTTAAAAAGAAAATCAAAAGTAGAGTCAGAGGTCAGGCAGAAAGAGAGGAAATGGAATTCATAAGAAGCAGTAAATAAATCTGTGAAAAACATCTAGAAAAGTGGCCCTTAGAGTTGGTAAAAAAGTATTCAAGTCACTACAACTATGACAGACAAGACACAAAAGTGAACCAGACTGTGAATCTGAGAAGAAGGTTGTTCAAATACTAGTGTTAATATAAGAATCAAAGAGATTAGAAAAAAAATTAAATGAAAAAGCCAAGATCATGGCATGGAAACCGAGGGACTTCCTATAGAACAGAGTGCCCATGCAGGCTTTTAAGAAAATTTGCATAAGCAGGCCAAAACCAGAATGAGAGCATGGCAGAAAAAAAGAACAATTTTAATTCTGTTGGCATAGTTCATCCAATCAGACAAGATAGAACACTAAGTGGAAGAAAACCTTGTAAACCTCAAATATACAGCCACAGCCTCAGTCAGATGACAGAGACAGAAATAACCAGGTTAGCAAGGTCACCTATTCCATGACAGCGTCTGTTTTCCTATTTTGTGACCCTTTCAAAAATCCACAGGAATAGAAGAAAACGGATTGTAAAACCAAGTTTCTCATAAGCAGAAAGGCATGGATTGGCATAAATACTTACTGAAGAAGACAAAATAAACTGCCATGTAACCATCCACCCATTCACCATTACCAACAAGAACAAAAACGTACACACAAAACAGTGTGTGAGTCTACAGAAATTATCACACTTAAAACCTCTATTTCTTGCAGTCACATGAAAATTAATAAGACTGTAACTGTGTTTTCCAGACTTCAACATTGAAAGAAATGAATAATGGGAGATGCCTACATCTACAGAAATATTTACTTAAACATAGACACTTCTATGTACTTAGTGTTTAACATCAAATGAAGCTTTTCGGTGAAAAGCAGAGGAAACAAACAATGCATGTCTACCCCATGAGGCCTATTTCTTATTCTCTACTGAAAGGGTTTCTGTTTTCTGGCAAATTTTTTGGTGTACATGCCATAATCTGAACTAATAAACATGAGAGCTACATGCAAAAATGAGAGCTAAGGACAGAATACACACTGAGCAAATTCAGAAGCTCAGAAGGTAGCCCCTAACTTTCAAAATCACCAAGGCTCATACTTCACTTTTCACAGTGGTGGCCAGCTGCCTGATAGAAGACATTAACCACAGCTCTGTATTTCTACTTCAATGCTGAGGGATTTGGTATAAAACGCTTAAAGAAGTAACTGATCAAAACGGGCTGAGCGATCTGTCACTGCTCCTTTTGCCCAAGACACAGATTTCACACTTAAGAATTTACTGCAATGTTCAAGAAGCTGTGAATCATTTTTAGTGAGTGTCAAGTATTCTTCCATGTAGACTCATCAGACATTTGGAATTTGGTCACACACAGAAGGATACACTCAAAGAGCTTTTTTCCCTATGGGGGAATTGTTACAGACAACTTAGTAGCAAACAATGCATCATTTAGCAAGCTTCAAAGAATCACAAATTAATTTCACATGAGAAAATGAGATGAATTTGTAATGATGCATTGGGGGAAATATGAAATAATGTAAGATGACACACTGGGTTCCATTCTTAAATACAAAATGAGCTAAATGGAAAAGTTAAAAAAAAAAAAAATGGTGTCTTCCACAGAATCAATGCATGCCCTGAAGGCATTTGCTAATCGGACCAACTGATGCATACTCATTTTGTGTGCAGCATCTAGGGGGAAAGCATAAGTAAGCCTGTAATTAACCCTCGATATAACCTGGATGCCAGACTTCATAGACTGAGTATAAGACAAAAAAAAAAAAAAGGAAACAACAAGTCAACTTCTGTTGCTCCTTCTCATTCCATTTGTTCCCTCCCGTCAACCTGTCACCCATGTCTTACCAACCTAAAACACCTATTATAACAATAGTCTAACTGGCTCTTCTGAATTCACGAGTAGCCATCACATCCTACACAAACTTCCACAAAGCTATCAGTTTTCATAAACTCTAAAACCCTCTTTCATAACATGTATGTTCATCTGGAAGGCTCTCTGACAGTCATCCCCTTTAAGTTCCAACAGCAAGCCACTACAGTGTTCCAGCTGCTACACCTTCACCCCATCCTTTGCCTCTATCCACCTTTTATGTTAACAGCCTGGAACACTATCTTCTTATAGTTTTTTGGTTGTGAGCCTAGTCTTTAATGGCTGAGCCATCTCTCCAACCCTGGGACAGTATCTTCCAATGGCCTCTGCATATCCTCCGTCCTGAGGCTGCAGCCTAACCCATCTGTTCAGTTGTTTCAGATGCCAAATTCTTGCTAATCCTTGACATTTAGTCACAGTTTTCTCCTGAGAACCTAGAATTCTTTCCTCATCCTCTCACACCCTCTTCTTGATTGGCTAGTTTTAGTCACCCTCAGATTTCATCCTGAATACTACATGCTTCCAAACTTCACTGAAAACAAGTTTTGTTTGTTTTTATAGTATTGTGCTTAACTGTGCCCTGTCTGTTCTTGGAGGGCTTTCCTTGGCTCTTAGAAGAGTAAATAGTTGTGCAATGAAGAACACAGTAAATAAGGGAAGGCTTCGAGATGAGATAATATTTTACCTGAGTCATGGGAAAGACTAGGTATGAAATTACTCAATGCATAAACAACAATGTGTGTATAAAGACATCAGTGGCTCGGTATGCCAGAAGTCTAAGGCCATGCCAACCTGAAAGTTACTGAGGCATGACTAAGGGCAAAATATAAGGTGGGAGGCAATCAGGGACCAAAGCAGACACCCGGGGAGAAAACTAAGCAAGAACATCAATGTCAAAGATGGGCTGGACTTTTTGACCCTTCAGTGTCACTGAAACAACTGAGAACATGGAACTAACATGGTGAGGAAACTGTGTTGGTGAGGCAGAGGGTCCTCTGAAGAGGCAGGGCTGGAGGTCCAAAGACAACTGGGGATGGGAATGGGAAGCCTGAGTCCAGGAAGGCTGGACAGGCAGAGCCAGCGGGGTTTGGACTTAAGTGGGAATGGCCCGAAGGCTCTGAAAAGCAAAGGGACACAACAGTCAAGAGCACTGAGTTCTGGGGGAACATCCCACTTCTGCTCTTTCTTCATGACACAGAGCCTCACGCAGTAAAACCAGAGGTGTGCTGAGGCTTGAACACGCCTGGTACACTGGTACACAGCACACATCCCATGGGTGTTGGGTCTTACCAAATCATTAACAAGGGAAGATGAAAGAAGTGAAGACTGTGCTTTAGACCCAGAAGTCAAACGTCAGATACTGGGCAACAGCATCCTGGAGGCAGAGGTGAGCAGGGCTCCAGGAGCTCAAGGCCAACCTGGTCTCACAGCAAGTTTCCGAGCAACCAGAGCTACACAGAGAGACTGTCTCCAAAACCAACAACAACAAAGAAAAAAAGTATAAAAAACAGTGAATGGGTATCCCAGTTCTCTGTGAGGGTTACCTCACAGATGAGGAAGAAATCAGGGAACAAGTTACTTCAGATCTGCATGGAGGGCTCTGATCTCCAAGGAAACACTGCAGGCTCCTCACACAATCTAAATCTGCAACTGACTTTAAACTTCACAACACTAACTTCACACTGCTCTGTAAATTTTACAGCAGCCTTTGGTTAAACACCATAAAACCCGACCTGTATAAATGTATAATAAATGAGTCTGTGTAAGAGCATTAATGGTTCCTTTTTCTAGGAAAATCCAAAGTGTGCATCGGTTAAGTCTGCCTAAGTTGAGTCTTAGTATTTAAGCAAGTAGCAGCAAATATTTCTAAACTCAATGAAATTTCCACTTCAATACAAAACTGTAGAAATTGTAACAGAATGTTTAGAATATTAGATGAAAAGACTTCATGGAAAAGTAATAAAGCACATAAATATGATAAAAATACAAAGCCTACACTGACTGATATGCAGCAGGCATGAGATACATATGTCACAAAAAACAGACAAACAAACAGAGTGAAGCTGGTCAAGACATGAGTAAGCACACAGTGTTCCGGGTTCAAGACACTCAATGGCTTTCTGCACTGAACACTGGTCATGACAGCAGGAGCAGGTGCAGCATAAAGGTTATTCCACCGTCTCGGAGCCGGGGTGGGGGTGGGGGCCTAAGCCAGTCCAAGGAAATGCTAAGGGACAATGATCCTTCAATGGACTATAAACATCATGCAGTATCTCACTACATACAGCCAAAAACATCCAAATGTAAAGCCAGAAAGGTAAACAAAACAAGGGTAGACAGAAAATGTGCTGATGACATAATGGAAGAGAGTTTCTTTTAAATCCTGCAGACACATGTTCAAAGAGGGCACTGCGACTATAACTGATTAAAGTATTTTGAGTTACAAAAAGCAATAGAAAGCTCAATGTTGTTTGCATGGATCTCTCCTTAGTTAATTTGATTTTCATTTTTAAAGGTTCATGAACCTGAATGCTGTGCCACTGTGCGGGACAAAATGCAACAAGTCACTGCTGGTGGCGTTCAAGGGACCCCTTCTGCTGTTTCTATTAAGTTCCTGCATCGACCAGGCTCTTCCAGGAACAAGGAAGGCTTCAGTGGACTGCTGGAGCCCACCGGCCTGCCATGCAGCAGACAACTTGTGTATTTAGGTTTAGGCATAGCTCACCTTCATAAAGAGAAATCATTATACAAACATTACAACAGGAGTCAAAAAATGTTATCAGTCACCTTTTTAGCACTATTAAGAATCTTAAATAGTGGGAACAAAAATCTAAGGATTACTAAGTTTGCTACAGAATGCACCGGTGTGGCCTATGTTTGGGCAACAAGCACTATGGATGCTCGGTTCAAACAAGAAAGCAAATGCCATTGCTCTAGATCAGGAGTTCTCAGCTTGTGAGAACTCCTGGGGTCACCTAAGACTATCAGAAAACACAAGTATTTACATTATGATTCATAACTACAGTAAAATTACAGTTATAAAGTAACAACAAAACTAAAGTGTTGGTTTGGGGTCACCACAACATGAGGGGCCTTATTACAGGGTCACAGCATTAGGAACGCTGAGAACCACTGCTCCAAATCTACAGTCAGGTGCCCTAGGGAATATAGGTGAGTATTTACATCTAGCAGAGAATTCCAACAAACTTAAAACCAAAACTCAATTCTGAGACACCTGTATGGTTTTGTGTGTGTGTGTGTGTGTGTGTGTGTTTATTTTTTTTTAGTCAAGGAAAATGGCAGCATTCCCTCATCCAGCCCTTTACTTCCCAAAGCCAAAGAAGCAGCTTCCACAGAGCCTGCATAAAATGACAGAGTGCTATTTTCTAATACGAGTCCAACTCACATATCAAAAATAGTCAGATATTAACAGTTTCGTATCATTCTGCCTCAAAGGACAACAGCAAAGAAAAAAATGAGGAGATGCAAACACAGCAGGGAAGAATGGAGACGGGATGAGCACATGCCGTCAAGTCAGCAGCACGCCTCACAGAGTAGAGAGGTGTACAATAAACTCAACTCTGAACCTGCTGCTGACTGGAAAGCCGGACAGATTCCTCTGCCAGGAATGCGGATTCTCAGACGTTCTGGTGCAGACCTATTTTGTAAAGCCAGGGACTGCAAAAAAGCTGACTGTTAGACACTAACCACAATCTCTTTTCTTCCAGAACCTTTCTCCCCATGCGCACTGCTGTTACCAGGGGCAATCCATAAGCCTACCATTTTGGTTTGCTTGTGTTTCAAAAACAATTAGAAAATGATAATTACTGAAGAAAAATTATACTTATTTACAGATTGTCCAGAATTACACAGAGAGCCTGTACCTTCCCTGCATTAGCAGTGTTATAGAAGAGATGAAGCAAAGACCACAAAACAGGCATGTGTTTATTTATTTGTGTGGAAGCTGTTAGATCTGTGTAAAATCTCTTCCTGGAAGGCCAGTTACTCTTCAACCCTGGGGCTTCAGCCTTCTCCTCTACCATCCTGGGAATTCTTAGTTCCTAAATGTCCATTGGTTTAGGATCCAAGCTTCTCTGCCTTCAGCACCTGACCCATGAGTATGAAATCCAACCCTGCCCTCACTTTACCAAAAACAACAGGCTGCAAGCACAGTGTCCTCCTATGGAATCTGGACTCCACCTGTCTCCCTGATGACGTGCACAGCCCGCATCTCCTACCAGTCTTAGAGGTGAAACACACACAGAGAAAGCCAGTCCAGGCCCAGGGCTCAGCAGCTTCTCCAAAGAAAAGAGAAAAACGGCAGAGATAGACGTTTCTTCCCCAGGTCTTAACAGGCCCAGCCTCAATTCCTGTTTCCTCTGACACAGCTGGTAGAATCTCAACTCTCAAAAACTCTTCCAAGATTCCTTTCGCCAACAAAGAGGCAAAGGAGGGATTATCACCTAGCTTTCTCAGAAAAGAAACTACACTGGGGGAACATTCCTGGGCACCAACAATCAAGGACAATGCTAAAAGACAAGGCTCAAGGATGGGCTGGAGGAAAAGGAGGTCAAGATGCATGGTCTACAGGACCATGCCACAGGATGGAGAAGTGTGGGTTCTGCCTGTCGCTTCCCTCCCCTCTACTTGTCAATCCTCAACTCACTCCAGAGTCAAAGTCCTGAAAGTTAATATGCTGAGTAACTGAGTCCGCTTACCTGACATGTCTGGTGAAGGACAGAATGGTGAGGAATTTGACTTCCCCGCCTGAAAGACCATTTCCCAAAACAAACAGTTGGAGTCATGCGATTCATATAGCAAGGAAACTGGCAACATCTGGACAGAGAAGCAAGAGCTGTTAAGCACTTTAGACTCTATTTGCAAACAAATTCCAGGGATGGATAAAACCTGCTTACACTCAGGAATGAACATACACATTTGGCCTTATGGACATTCATACCTAATTAAAGTTAAGGCAAAGCATTGAAAGCGAGGAAGAAGTGAACAGAGAACTCTGGGGGGGGAGGGGCACCCTCAGAAGGAGCTCCCAAAATGCAAGAAAATCAACACTGAAATGCATACAGAAGGAGGAGCAGCACCAGCAATAGCAGCAATAGCTAGACCCAAGAGTAAGACAGTGAGGCTCTAAGACAAAGGAAACAAAAGCAGTACTGGCTGAACACTGCAGAGCACCCAGTGAGGAAGAAGCTACTGATGATGGGAAAAAGGAAACAAACAAACACTACAAAGCTGCATGCACCTACACAGCTAGTGGCTTGGTGAAAATTTAAGAGTCTCATGTTCTTTTTTTTGTTTTTGTTTTTTTTGTTTTTTTTGTTTTTTTTTTTTTTGTTTTTCGAGACAGGGTTTCTCTGTATAACAGCTCTGGCTGTCCTGGACTCGCTTTTGTAGACCAGGCTGGCCTCGAACTCACAGAGATCCACCTGCCTCTGCCTCCCAAGTGCTGGGATTAAAGGCGTGCGCCACCACCGCCCGGCTGAGTCTCATGTTCTTAAGTACTAAAAAGCTTCTAAGCACAGGGTAAAAAAACATCTTCAATGAAGCATTATATAAGCAAGCTTTTTTTAAAGACAGAACAGAAACATAAATTTATAATTAACTTTCTGTTAAAAGATAAAGACTTTCAAGATGAGTTCAGGACTAGAAATAACAAAGTATCCAAGAAAAAAAATTCCAAGCAGAAAATAAAAGTTACAAATATAAGAATCACTAATATTTATTCAGAATTTTTAAAAAGTCTTTGTCAGGCTAGGGATATATACAGGTGTGTAACAGAGGACTTGTCTAGTATTCGAGACCCTGGGTTCAATTCTCAGCACTGCAAAAATAAATAAAATGTGTTAATCATATTTATATTAAATCAATCCTCATAAAAATCCAGCAAAATAGGCCCCAATGTTGAGTCCACTTGACAAATATATGGCAACACAGAAACATTAAATAACTTGCCCAAAAGTAATGAAAATTGCCAGGATTTGAACCCAGGCAACCTGTGTGTCCGTAACATAAGAAGGAACAACAACAAAGTGGTAGTGATACCAGCACTAGCCATCAAAAGGAAAACCAATTCTTCAATGCTAAAAGAAATGATTGATTCTTATGAAAAGAATCAACAGCCTGGGAGTGGCCAGACCTTTGCTGTCCCTTCCCTATATCTGACTTTCAGGACTTCCTGGTGGGTGGGTGGGCAAGCGGGTGGATGGTTGGGTGGGTAGGTGGCTGGGTAGATGGATAGATGGATGAAAAAAGGAGTGAGCAAAGAAAGGATCAAGTGTAAAACCGGGAGATGAAAGGAAGATGGTAAGAAAACAATGGCAAGAAACGTTGGCAGTTCTGCTATGAATATTTGTCTTATAAATATGAGAACTTGGGCCAGAGAGATGGTTCAGTGTGTAAAGGTGCTTATTACCAAGGCTGATAACCTAAGTTCAATTCCCAAGAACCACAGTGGAGAGGACCAACTCCCCACAAGCTGTCCTCTGACTTCTGCATGCCCACATGCACACACGTATAAACAAAGAAACAAATAAATCAATGCAAGGAAAAGGGAAGTGTTCCAAAGCAATGACTGATTCAATTAGTGAAAAACTTGCAATGTTTCTGCACATTTCAGTCCCTGAGACACAGCAGACAACTGTGCCTGGATGAACCCAGTCCTGCAGGAATGCACACATCTGGATATTGACCAAGTCCCTCAACTCATCATGCGTACCCTCCATACAACTGTGCATCAGATCTCAGAAAACACACTTGACACAGTTTCACAGTAACTCAGCTCTACCCTCCTCCTGACACCCATATCCACAAGCATACTTCAGATCTGTTTCAAGAAAAACTCGCATATTTTTCATGACATGTATGCAACTCTTTATCAATTGAAACTACATGGACAAACTGGACTGGTATCTTTACTGGGTCTCCTTTTCCAGGTTTTGTGTGTCATTAAGGAAACTGTTGAATGCTCAGCTGCCTCACCCCCTCTGCTTGCTTTGTGCAGTTTTGCATAGCAGTGATTTTTAGGAAGGAGCATGTGGCAAGAGTTCTAAAACACTGACCCATCAAAACGCACTTTAAAACATGTACCCTTCAGGTATCAATACAAGGTTCAACACTAGTCTCAGAAGAACAAAACTTGTAGAGTTCCTATTCTCAGACCACTAGACATTCAAGCTAACTATAAATAAATATAACTGGGAAAATAGCACTTGTAAGTTACAAAGTATTCTCCAGCATGCTGAAGTCATAAAACAAAACAAACAAGAAAACAACAGTTAAGTACAGCTGTTGAGTATTCAGAAAAAAATATGAGAAAACGAAAAACAAACAACAACACTAGTTAGTTGAGACTGTGCTAAAAGGCAAGCAGGCAGAAGTGCACTGTCTACCAGGCTAAGTGGCCGTCCACTTCGCACTAATGCAAGCAGGGAGAAGGAATTAGGAAAGATGAAAAATAGGACAAAAAGAGGGTAAAACCCAGCAAACTATACCTGGGTAGTAGTATGAGAGCTAGCAAAACCCAACAAAAATAATGAAAAGTTTTAGGCAGTCTAATTTTTTAAATGATGGGGAAAAAATCAGATATTCTGAAAACAAAAATAACTACAAATGGAATAAATTCATCAAATTTAAGCGTTTTCAATACATTTGCTCTTACTTTTTAGAAAATATATATCAATGAGTACATTGTAAACAACATAAAGTCTTCTTAAATCTTAGTTCTTAGTACTTAAGATCTGGCAATAAAGCAAAGTCCAGTTCTCTGTAACTTTATAAGAATGCAAAGTTTTAAATGGTACCAAAGGGAAGGTACATCTAATCTATGGGTTCAGAATGCTGTTTGGTGTTCTCCCTCTTTCTCTCCCTCCTGCTCTATGTCTGCATGTCTCTCCTCCTGTGTGTGAGAGAGGGAGAGAGAGCATGACGTTGATCTAAACATTGCTAATATTTCAACTTAGAAAGTGAAGATACATTATATATCATTTTGGAGTTGCAGACTGCAGATTCTCTTGTGTTAACTGGATCCTGTCAACCCTGGTTGGTATGGCAGCACTTGTCCATGGAGGAAGAGTGGCTTTCCCTATTACGGTAGATGTTCCTCAGCTTATTCTCATGCCCTCAAAGCCTGTATCTCTCTCCTAGCCAAACCATGCAAGACTATTATTACCAGTGAGGAAAAATTAATCTCCAATGAATATGATAGTCATCAATTCTCCTCAAAGTTTCTTTAAATTGTCTTCATGTCAATCTACTAAAATATAAAGCTACTTTTTGATGAGGTAGGAAGCAACCTAAATTAATTCTAAAACCCTTTGGGAAAATTGTTACTCATTAAAAGGCTTTTCAATACAGAAAGACGAGATTTAAACTGTAAGTTATTGAAACATCATAAAATCCCAGTAATTTTAGAAAAACATCATCAAAATCCATGAACCACATCACAAAGCCCAACCCAAGTGAGTGAATATTTCAGTACACTAAAGAGGACACTTGCTATAAGGGAGAAAAGAGTGGATGTGTTAAAGCTCAGAGAAGCACCAGGTGTGCAAAGGGTGGAAGTCTGGGCAGGGTGGACCACAGTGACTCTCATTGACCCAGTGTCCTGGGTGTAAAGCAAGAAGCCACTTCACTGAACAATGAAGAGGATTATCAGTTATGGCTGGCAATACTTAGAACAGTGACTACAATATCAGGAGCTACATGGGGACAAAAAAAAAAAATATTCCTTGACAATGCCTAGCTCTCCAAAACAAATGCACTTAGATCAGAGAGCCTCCAGAAATACCAACTTTTAAATTGTTAAGTGAGAATTTTTAAAACTCAGGATTAATGAAGGCGGGAGAGATAGCTCAGAGGTTAAGGCTGTTCTTCCAAAGGTCCTGAGTTCAATTCTCAGCAACCACATGGTGGCTCATAACCATTTATAATGAGATCTGGTGACCTCTTCTCGTGTGCAGGCAAACATGCAAACAGAACATTGTATATATAATAAATTAATTTTTTAAAAACCTCAGGATTTTTAAAAAAGTATAGGATAAAAATGAACTATTTACTTTAACTGTAGACTGAGAAAGACCTAACCATGGCAGCAAAAGCAACAGCAAAAGAAAAAAGATTAACAATTTGACAAAAAGTTGGTCTTTGTATCATGAACTAATAAGAAAATAAAATCTTTAGGAAATGATACATCCTTATAAATTAGTAAAAACGAAGTAATGAGTCACATCACTAAAATGAAAACAAAAACCAACTACCTTTGTTTATATAAGAAAATACCCAAAATCATTGGCAAAAAAAAATATTTTTTTCAGACATATTGGCCACGGTTTTCAAAAATTACATAGTTGAAAACAGGCAGAGACATTGGCACACATAGAAAACCAGGCAATGACCCTGGTGAAAAGCCCTTAAAATAACAACTCCTTTGACCCAGTGAGCCCATTTCTAGGACAAAGGATGAGTATGAAAATTTCAAAGGAAAGGTTTTGCTTCCCTTTCTTGGGGGATAAACTAAAATCAACTCAATGCATGATGTGAACAATACTAAGTTTCAGCTATAAAGCTAAAAATTCACCTAAAAACTCCACATTTGTTATGGATCTTTAATAGTACTAATTTAAAAAAAAAAAGTTTTGAAACAAACCTTTTAACAGCTTCCTTCTTCGGAATATCTATAATATCCCACCATTTTGCAAGGTAAGAGATCTCAGACCACATAAACTTCCTGCTTGAGTCTTCTTTCAGCTTTAGGACCATGTTATTAAAAATATACTGAGTCTTGTCTCTAAAGTAGTCATTGAAAGTCTTCAACCAACCTAAATCAAGACACAAATACACCACAAAGGTCTGATTGATATGGCTGATTTCAACTTAGTCATATTCCATCAAATTACTATTGGATACCCTTAGCTCTTTCATTCAAATGAAGACCACCTTTTTAAAGCAAACAATTGTGTTCAATTAATGAAATTCTCTTTTTCAGTTGACAGGGAAGTAAAAAACCTATTTTCACTGAATGATGAAATATTCAGACATTGCACAAAAATTCAGACAGAAATGAAAACAATTAACTAAGGCTAAAAAAAACTGGTTATTTATATTTAACAGTTAATTCAATTACTTATCTCTATATAAAGAATTTTTTAATCTAAATAGTACTAACAAGTTCCATTGTTATAACTTGGGATCAAAACTGTACCCTCTTGTCATACATATGAAATTCCCACCTATCCAATAAGTTAAAACTAAGACAAATCACAAATCGTGGCAAACACAAACTAAGCCCTAAGAGTGATCACAGCGCTGATGGGATACTGAGCACAGCATTCTGCCAAAAGTAGACTTTTGTTCCCAAAGGCTGTCATGAATTTCCTGTGAGCATAAACTAAACAACAAATGTGACCATGTCAGTGCTACCCTGCCCCAAGAAGAGGACTTGCTCCCCTAAGTTACCCTACTACCTCCCAAGTAACTTGGAAATTATTCCCCCTCCAATCATTAGCATTTGGGATGGAGGAAACACGCTTAGCACAACCCCCAAGTCCAAGCAGAGGTCTAACAGACAGATGACTAGAATGGCAAAGGCTACGACCCACACAGCCACCACTGCAGACTGGTGATAGTCAAAGTGGACCCCAGGGGGATGATCTGTTCTCAAGTATAAAATCTTAAAAGGAAAAGAGCTGCTACTTCCACGCTGAACAAAATTCAAATTTCAACTCCTACCAAAATTCACACACTCAAGAGACTTGAAGGATAGTGAATCCAAACAGCACTTGTTTGCCTATAATAGTGTAACTCTCAGCCTATTGGCAAGTGGGGGAAAAAAAAGTAAAGCCCTGCTAGGGAAGTGCACACAGTACACCTGCTCAGCCATGTATTGGAAACAGGTGTGTTGGAAAAGGGTTAGCAGCTGTGACTATTCCTCCAGTTGCTGGACGCCTGCCTTATTCAGCTGTGACACTAGAAGCCCAAACAGGAGCACAATGTCAAGTTTTCCTTGTAAGATGTTCTCAATCTAGGACACATTAGAGCTGGATTGACATCAAAGAATGCTTTCTGGATGATTTAGCTTTTCTGTGTTAGACTACAAAGCATGAACTTTCAGCAAAACTCCAAGATCTCTGGTGCAAGAGTGGTGTGCAAGGAATCCAATCCTGTTCCAACAGGACACTAACTCCAAGCCCTGCATCAGGCACTGGGCCAGACCTGTATCTAGATTCCCAGAGAGAAGCAAAGAAATTGCTATCTACTCTTAAACGAGGATGTCCATTCCAATACTGTTGAGTCCAAAGATGTGAGTATTTAAGACTAAGCATGGAAGAGGTAACACAGAACCTAAAAAAATAATAAAATAGCTGGCATTCTTTTTTTTTCTTATCAACAGTCTGGCATTGACTGTCTATACAATGAAAACAAAAGACCCACACAGCCAACTCCCTGACTTGCAGTCTCTAGGCTGTGAGTAAAAAAATCTAGAGTTGTGCTGAAGCCCTCAGCCTGGGGTGCTATTACAGAGGCTGGGAGGCCAATGCAGGCTGAAAGCTAATCAATGTTACCACTTTTCAAAAGCTAAAGATTACAATATTGATTTATCAGCTCCAGACATGATGTTTGATTTAATATTCTATATCTTCCTACACAGCACACAAGATTAAGTTGAATTCACAGATGTAAAAGCAAAAACACTTCTGTACTATGGTCACAAATGTGTGGAACAAAGACCAATAAACTCCCTGAAGGGATGAATTAGAATTATCATCTTTAAAACATCGCATACACCTCTTGCCTGAGTTTTAGCAAAGTCAATGCTAATTCCTAATCACTTGCCTATAGAGAAAATTAAGGAACTCTGGGCAGTGTGAAGCCTCCAAAACAAAATTAAAAACCTCCCATAATCTAGCATAAAAGCCAAAGTAAGGACTATTTTTTATCAATCAAAGACGTTTGTAAAAGTATAACTATGTATTTCCAACAGCTAAAACTTGTTAATAATAGAGATCATTGCATCGGAATGACAGTTTATCACAAGAGTTTTCATGGAGGAACTACAATGACTAATTCACCCATTCTGCCTTCGACACTTCCTTTGCCCTTCAACAATCAGTCAGAAAATATGTCAAAGATATTTACGTGAGACAAAATACAAGTTCAGAGACATCAACTAAAAAGCCTTCCACAAAACTCATCTATAATTGATACTAATACTGCTACAATATAGCACAATTAATGAATAAAGAACTGAGAGTTTCTTGCAGCTTTCAATATTGAGTAATATAACAGTAAATTAGCTTTTATTGCTCTTATACAATAGACTAATCAAGTATTCCCTTTTACCCTGAATTGGTTCTTTCTTCCTCTAAATTACTGTAAAAACTACAATTGCATATTAACGTGAGACTAATCAGAAAGATATTATTTTATACAAAGCTGCATGGGATGAATTTTTGTGATATAAAATTATATTCCTACGTCTAGAGTTAATAATCTGAAGACATGGAGCTGCAAGCTGATTTACTTAGTCAATTCACAGCTCTTCTCTCTTCCTTGAATCCACTGAGAAACTGAACCAGGACTAGAGCTTCATTAGGAACACCCTTCAGTTTATCCTTTTTCACTCCAGCAATGTTATCACCCATAAAAGAACTAACAGCTAGTTTTAAAAAGTTAGAAAGTTAAAATGGGTGAATAATTAGAAGTTCTACAAAGAAGGTATAAATCCCAATTCATTGTCATTATTTTTTCTGCTCTATTAAAAAAAAAAACCCAGCCGGGCGGTGGTGGCGCACGCCTTTAATCCCAGCACTTGGGAGGCAGAGGCAGGTGGATCTTTGTGAGTTCGAGGCCAGCCTGGTCTATAAAGTGAGTCCAGGACAGCCAGGGCTACACAGAGAAACCTTGTCTCGAAAAACCAAAAAAAAAAAAAAACCCACTAATGATGAAAGTCCAGTTGTTTATTTTCTATGAGCACTTAAGCAACCTAGTATTTATTCACTGGCAAATTATGATTTGTATTTTTGTATTTTGAATTCTGGATCACAGCTTGGAAGTTTGGAAATCTAATCTTTTTTTTTTTTTTAGGAGTAGCCATTCTTTTTTTTTTAATAATTTATGTTTTATTTCTTCAAGTTACATCTCAATCACAATCCCCTCCCTACTCCCCCCCCCC
>CAJQZJ010000567.1:1793734-1843599 GCA_907164525.1 Lophiomys imhausi
TTCTTTTTTTTTTTTTTTTTGGTTTTTTCGAGACAGAGTTTCTCTGTGTATTGTTGGCTGTCCTGCACTCACTTTGTAGACCAGGCTGGCCTCGAACTCACAAAGATCCGCCTGCCTCTGCCTCCCAAGTGCTGGGATTAAAGGCGTGCGCCACCACCGCCCGGCTCCCTTCTTTTTTTTTTTCAGTTTAAGGTATTTCTTTTTCCCCCCAACAGCTCTCCCTTTCAGTCCAAAAAATGGTTCTTTTTCTTATAACTATAAATACAATACAAAACAACAGGAATAAATAGGCCACAATTATAAGAGTTATATGGCTTAGCATACATTCCCAATGTCCAGTCCATATGTATTTGGCACCTGACTTTAACATCTTCTTAAGGGACACTTCCTTCCACAGATCCACCTCCTAGAACCTGGGCAAAAGGTGCCTGGCCAGAGAATAGGGCTTTAGAAGTATTTCATTTGTCCACTGACTACATCCCTTTCTACAATAGTACTTTGTCCACCCAGAGTGTGCCCGGCCCACTAAGTCTCTCACTCCCTAGAAATCAGAGTCCAATGGCCCAAGTTGACTTTCAGAGCCTGCTACGTCCCTCCTGGTAAATCCTTCCTCATTAGGACACTCAGCCCTATAAAAAGATCTTGAGACCTGAGAGTATCCAAAAGGTTACCACTCTACCATGTGTGAATAACACTACACTATCGGCAAGCTCAGCTCTCATTGGCTGGTTACATGCCCAGTTCTTGGAGGAAAGAGGCTTTGGGCTACCCCAAGGTTTGTCTCTTCTGAAATACACCATGCCATTTCTGTGAGACACTGAGGCCTGAGAAGACCAAACCCACGTTTGTTCTATGAGCTCCCCAGGCTACTTCTACAACGTCAGATGAGAGGAAAGGCCCTCCTCACCCTCGCCCTGTCTCTTCACCTCAACTCTCTGCAATCAGTTTCTTTGATTTATGACTTTTAAAGATCTAGAAATAAAGAATGTGGGCCTCTGTATGTATTTTGGCCCTGGTTTGAGAAATCTAGAAGCAGGGCTGGGTATACACCACAACTAAAACTTCAAACCAACCAGTTCTCACAAGTCTAAGAGGTTGGTGAGTATGAAATGTACAGCCAGAAGACTGAAACGAAAGCATGCAGATATAAATTTTCATACACATTTCCACTAGAGTGAAAAAAACCAAAGGCACAACTTTCTATAGTCAACTTTAATGCTCTGCTAACCTAATAACCACTGCCCAGTATCTCTAAGATGATCCACTGTTTATATTTTAAGTCTCTAGTAGGCCAGGTGAAGAGGTGCACACCTTTAATCCCAGCACTTGGGAGGCAGATGTAGGAAGATTTCTGTGAGTTTGAGGCCAGCCTGAACTAGAGTGAGCTCCAGGCAAGCCAGGGATACATAGAGAGACAGACCCTGTCTCAAACGGGAAAAAAGTCTCTAGGCAAATTCATTCCAAACAGAAACCTCTCTCAAAAGCATTGTTGTACTGTGAGGGTCACCGCTGTTATAATCACATTTTTAAAATAACATTAATTGCACTCAAAAGTTAAATAATCACTAACTTTGAAGAACTCATGAAAAGATTTTTGAGCTGAAAGTAATTATATTCAAGTTAAATGGCATACTGGTGAATATGAAACCAGAACTTAAACTATGAATTATTTCCATTGCACTGTTACAGTATCCTCAAATTTAAAAATAAATACAAAGAAAGCTTATAGCTTAAAAGAAAGTCTCTATATCTTAGCAATAAAGTTTTTTCTCTAGCAACAAATGATCAACAGGTTTCTCCCATCACTTGTTAATCCTTGAATATCAAACTGCAACATCTATCCTTATACTTAAGGGACAGAATATAATCTTAATTGTTATTACCATTATTTGATTATGTTGCTGATTAATATTAACTCCAATGTTTCTGTTATAAGGCAGGCTTCTCTGTCCCCCTAACAAACTAGAAGAGCTTTAATTAACATTACAGTTTATTCATTCAAGCATGTACTGAGTATCAAATAAGGGCTAAGGAAGAAATGAAAACAGATTCTACAGGGATTTCAGAACAAAATGCTGTGGGGACAGAGAAATAGTGGAGTCCTGGCAGGATAACAGAAGACTCTTAGGATATGCATCATCGGACTGAGGCAAGAATACATGGAGAAACAATAAACCTCTAGGTACATCAAGGCACAGCCCCCAGATAGGTACAGTTGCACAGCAGGATACATGACTAGAACATGGTAAGCAATTTGGAAAATAGAAGTGGGGTACTAAAAATTTTCTGAACATTGCCTTTTCTTAAAAGAGCACAGGAAGAAGGAAGTTAAGGTTTTCTATCATGGCATGCATGGTAGGCATAAACTACAAGGAAAACTTAAAACACAAGGGGACGTAAGACAGCTGTAGTTCTGTTTAAAATGCTTAGAAAGTGGACTGGGAATGGGCTGGAGGAAACAAGGAAGCAACAAAACAAAACGAAGAGAACTTCGTGGCTGACTAAAAGTTTTCAGGATGTGAAGAGTGCAAAAGGCAAGGCTGAGACTCTTGGAAGGACTGCAAACCTACAAACCTGCTGATTCCTCTAAAATTCCAAATGCTTTGAACTCGGGTTTCCAAAAGAAGATAACCTTTCGTTCTAGGCAGCTCAGCGTCATCTAATAGTTTTCTAAGCATATCAGCTTCACTCCCATAACACTGTTTGAGATACGGCACTTTTTAATGCATCTGAGAAGCCTGCATCAGAAATTTCACCCCACACCCCGGAGCTAATCTGCATTATCCCTTAGAATAGCTGAGAGTGGGCTCTTCTTGCAATGTGCAATGTCCAACTGAGCTCCCCACACACACTGCTTGCTAAGTGCTAGTAAAAGAGCTGCATACCTTGATATCTGAAACTAAAAACTATGAGTTCAGGCTCCCAAATAAGTTATACATCTATGTTAAGCTTAATCTTCTTCCCTGCTACGGGGACTCTATTAACGTCTACTACCACCACCTAGCCAGAGAAGTCCTCCCACAAAAGAGTAGTTGCTTAACATTATAGGTGGAGGGGTTTTCTTTATATTATAGATATTGATGGGTTACTCTTACTGTACACCACTGGGTTATTCAGACTTAGTCATACGAGCTGTGACTTGTATGTATCACAGTTCCTGGAAGTCACCTTAAAAACTGGAAAATACTGCCTCTAAATCACTTCTGATCATAAATGAAAATGTAGCAATATAGAAGGCTACTCACCAACCATGTATCTGAAAACAGAAACATCTATTTTGATACGAATAAATCAGAAGGAAAAAATAGGAAATAGCAGGGATGTGTGTCCTTTGGCAAGACATTAATAAAATAATTTTTTGTATTTAATAATACTAGCATAGATGATGTTAGCCATGACAATCCTTAATTTCCTCACAGGTGCTCTGCCTGTGGCTTCAGTCATCTCACCCATGAATGGTAGTTTTATATTAAAGAGCAAATCTCAAGTTGTGGTTCAAAAGCCAGGGTCATATGCCAAGTCCACTATGCCATGGGCAGATCTCTTACGCTCTCTCCTGCCATTTTCTATGAAAGGAGGATAATGCTATAGAATTACCACAGCGCTGCTAAGAGGAATAATGGTTCTAATAAAGGTAAAATGCTCAGGATGGTGGGAAATGCCTGGAAACCGAGCCTAAGTGTCAATACGAACTTTTGTTACTAGGGCATTGGTGAGTTCTCACACATTCAGACACGGAGAACGGATGGAGGCTGAAGTGAGAAGAGTTAGGAGATGCACAATAATTACACACCTCTCAAGAGCAACTGGCATACGTGTTCCTCGAGAACAAAGTCCATGGATGGCCCAAATCACTCGAGCATTCGTTCCTCCTCTAAGAAGGAACCTTGGTACTTATAGCTTGGATCTCTTAAAAACAGAATCCCACAAAGCTATGTGGTTTTTGTTGTTGTTGTTTGTTCTTTTTTGTTTTGTTTTTCGAGACAAGGTTTCTCTGTGTAGCCCTGGCTATCCTGGACTCACTTTATAGACCAGGCTGGCCTTGAACTCGCAAAGATCCGCCTGCCTCTGCCTCCTGAGTGCTGGGATTAAAGACGTGCGCCACCACGGCCCAGCCTGTGTTATCTAATTCTCAAATGCTACCATTTAGATACAATTCAAGATGCCAAGTTAAATCTCAATTTCAAATAAACAGCAAGGGAACATTAAATATAAGTATGACTGATTTAAAATTTGAAATGCACACACTAAAAAAACAAACAAGGACGACTATCCATTGTTTATTAGAAATTCAGGTTTGACTGGGTGTCCCAAACTTTTTATTTGCTAACTGTATTAACAATCCAGAAACGCAGATAAATTTGCTAAGTTGGCTGCTCTCTGTAAAATAAGGTACACAGCCTATTTGGATTAAAGAAATATCTCAAGAAACAAGATAGCCAATAGAAAGAACATGGATTTTAGAGTCAAGACAACCCTGAGCTTTCATTCACCAGCCTCTGAGAACTTATCATTGACTGACTTCCAACAAATAACCGCACCATTACATGTGGCTTAATTTATTACTTTCCCCTCTCTTGGTGCAGACAAAGAACCCTGCCTCCCAATTCTTCCTCATGCTATGTGGGCTGAGGGAAATGATGTTTCCTATGACGGTTGTCAAAACCAAAGAGTACAGTTTACCCTCCACTAGCTAAATAGAGTTCAGCTTCCTCCCACACTGACCCCAAACACCCGCTGCTGTACCCCCACTGGCTCCCTTCTCCACTCTGATCTATATAGACAGAGTGGTCAAACACTTTTAAATTCCAGCAGTGCAACAGTTGACCAAAACTGTTTGAAACTTCACACTGTGATTTCATGTTTTTATTCTTTTTGAACTTTAGACAACAGATATATAAACAAATCTATTTCTAATTATTATGCAATACTAAATACAAAAAATTTATTTTCTTAGTGTTACGAATGGGCAAAATCCTATCACTCATTAAGTCAATATTCTTTTTTCTAAAGAGCTATAAATGCACAAAAGAAAATTATTTTCCAGTATAACTTGAGGGACTCTCCGTACTGTTTTAGAGCTATACCACAAGGGGATTACTCTCTAATGTTCATTTTACAACCTGCTTCACTGACAATATGATGTTTAACATTCCATTCAGTATACCTTATCTCTTTTCTCTACACACTGTGATTTCTTTGAAGGAAAATTAACTAAATATTTTGGCAGTTTAACTACCGGGAAGTGAAGAATTAAGATTATAGATACAAAGGTGCTGTAATTGTGTTCTAATCAGCTTATTAAGTATAACATGAGCATGTATCAATCAACTTATATTTAATTTCATGGTCTATGATTCAAACTTTTCAAATCCATAACAGTACAAAGTTATCAGCATTTACCTAACAATTCCTTTCCTATTTTGTTTTAATTCATTTAAACCATTTAAATATTGTACAACATGGGCTGGAGAGATGGCTCAGAGGTTAAGAGCACTGGCTGCTCTTCCAGAGGTCCTGAGTTCAATTCCCAGCAACCACATGGTGGCTCACAACCGTCCATAATGAGATCTGGCACCCTCTTCTGGGCTTCAGGCATACATGCAGACAGAACACTGTTTATACAACAAATAAATAAAATATTTAAAAAATAATAATAATAATAAATAAATATTGTACAACATATGCTTGTGGCCTATAAGAAGGCTTAATTAGGAAATGTGTTAAGATTTTTTTTTAAATTAACCTTGTCTTACCTACTAATACTAACCCAGCCCAAAAAGGAAATAATCTGTACACACATGTGTATCTGTGCATACATGTATACGTAACACCATAAATTCTTTGTTAGGAGACAAATACAGGACTTGTTTAAAAAACTATTTCAAATATTTCTGTTCCCAACAGACATAAATCCACTGATGAAACAAACTACTGAGCCAAAGCTTGTTTTAAATTGTTGCTGCAGAAAATGCAAACAACTCTCTATAAATCTCATTTAGAAAGTAAATTGCCTAATTGCACATTCATTTGGGAGTATTCTACAAAGATTTCCCATTACAGTCATAGTTTGACTTAGAATACACATGCACATATTTTTCTGTTTTCTCCCTATTAAGACAGTGATTTTTCATGATCTGGATGTTTTCATTATTCACAGGATAATTTAGATTATCAATATTCTATTTTTGTTAAGGAATAGTGAAAAGAGTCAGTGAGCTCTTTTCTATGCCATTTTGCTTCATGGCAAAATTGTTTTAGGTTCACTGTGTCTGTTTCTGACCACTATTTTTAACTCAAGTGGAAAAGAGCCTAAGGGTAAGGGTCATTAACATCTTCTACTAAGACAAAAGATTCCACTATGGTTGCTAGGATACCAACAGACAGATTCATTTATTAAAGTCAGAAACAGTTATTAAGGATGTTCTCTCACAAAACAACATACTACAGGAACCATAACAAACAAAACGGGATCTAAGAAATCCCTGCCCTCAAAGAGCCTAATACTATTGCTACTCTAACAAGTTCAAAGTACATTTTAAATGAAATGTTTATTAAAGGAATAGGAATAAGGAGACACCAGAAAAGATGGGAGTGAATGCAAAAACATGAGACAAGCAACAAGCCAAGTGTCTGACCCTAACCTAGAGAGTCAATTATTATTGCAGTGACTTGTAAGCAGAACTGAATGATGGGTGCTAGGTGTCAGTATCTGCTCTAGATGTTCCACAAAGGGCAGTCTGCGACAAAGCTCTAGTGAGCTTACACTCAGTGAGCAGGCTCAGTAAAAACACTGAATGTTTTTACATGCATACATTCAAGTGTGGATGTGAGTATGGTGTAAACTTGTGGTAAAGGAATATGTAGACAGGTTGGAGAAGACCTCGCGTATTTACAAGGTTGACATTATCATAAGTCAAGTATTAAGCTAAGAATAAGCAACATTCAAGAGGAGGGAGACACTTGCTCTTTGCCACTCAGGCTTACTCTAGAGAGAAATCCAGGTGACCCTGATATGAGGGATTCCAGTAAGCTTGTGTCAGCTTGACAAGATGATAACCCCTCTGCAGTGAATAGTACCACCAACCTTTTCTAAGCATTAGATGTTTGCAAAACATTCAACACCCTGCCTGGTAAACTATGTCTTTTAATATTACAGTTGAGTGCTTAAGTTTCAGAATAGCAAGAAATGGAGCTGGTAGGAACTGAGCATGGAAGGAAGGGGTAATAAATGCATGGAAGAAGACCAGAGAAACCAAGAGAGAAAGTGGATGAAGTGTGTGCAGACCTGAAGTTGTAAGTTGCATTTAGATCATAGAAACCCATCATAGAAAAAAGCATATCAAGGAAACTAGTAAAGAATGTAGGGGGATGGGCCGTACATATAGGTGTGAGTAAAAAAGAAAGGCTTAAAAGTAACAGATGAACTGGAAAGAACTAGGTGTTTAAAAAGGGGAAGAAACACAAACTTAGTGATGTTCTTCAAAAAAAAAAAGCATTTAAAAATATGTCCTCAAGAACTGCTGTACTAAGTCCATTGGGCATACTAAATGCACTCTGTGCTGTGTATTCAAACCAATAACCATGCACGTCAGATCACGTGTTCCATTAAAATTATAGCAATTTCCCCTTACCTTGGGGGTGGGGGAGAAGTCTCTGGCCTCAACAAATAAAAGCCTTCATGTAAAATAACAGTGATTACAAAGACAGCAGCTGTTCTTGTGTCAAGCATGACTCATATACGTTTCATCGTGGGAAGATACTATCATCCTAATTCCACCGGATAAAAACCTGTTCCATGGAGGCATTAAGTAACTTGCCTAAAGTCATCTCACTCATAGCCTAGTCTGGCACAACAGACAAGCCCCCATCCACTGCTTGCTGCCTCTGTGTCGTGGACACTCACATTTTCAGTGAGCACTCTGCCTCTCTAAAGTGGAGCTCACAGGTATGACATGATTCTCTCATGAAGTAGTTTTTAACTTTTTGCATTTATTTTACTTTACACATATGAATGCTTTGCCAGCATGTCTATGTATGTACCTCACACCTGCTGAGGTCACAAGAGGGCGAGGTATCTCCTGGAACTGGAATTATGGGTTATTGATTGCGAATGAACCTGTGGGTTTTGGAAATTGAACTTTGGTCCTCTGGAAGAGTGATAAATGCTCTTAACTTGTCACTATCTCTCCAGCTTCCTGTGCAATATTTCACCAGAAACAAGTAAAATAAACTACCAGTACCCTGAAATGTATGTCCTCAAAATCCTTCTTGTGTCTCTCATTGCTTCTTGCTCTACAAGTACTGTAATGGCTCATAAATTATTAATGTGAAGACATGACATAAGAAGAATACATCACGGTGAAGTCAGGGAGACGTGAGCTCTCCAGGACTCTCATTACAGGACGTGGTACTGGACAAGATGATTGAAGCTATCAGGAGGTACAGCTTTTACCTGGGTCATTATGGGAGTGAGGCACCACAAAAACTTGGAGGGGCTCATTGTCCCATTCATCGGCTTCATACTTAATGTCAAATCCTTGCTTCCAAACTCCACCATCTGGATTATCAAAAGGAATCAGATCATAAACGTCCAACATCTAAAAATACGAAAGAAAAAAGTTAAACTTTAGCCATTGCTCATAATTCTGGTCAATATTTTCTCAAAGATATTCTTTGCTGTTTGTTATCAATAAGTAAAAGGGGAAAAAACTATTTCTGTAAAAATCAATTGAAACTTTTTAGGCCAAAGGTATGTGATCATCATTCAAAGGCTTGGAAGGCTAGTCCTGCTACAGAACTACCCTGATAAATGAGCCCTCCCCATCTGCTCTGGATAAATATGGATTTCATTCATTTATTAGAATTCTTCTTTCTCTTGCTTTTAGTGCCAATGTGATTCAACAGGAAAACAGAAAAACAGTAAGGCATCCAAAATGGCAGCGCTCAGAAGAAAACAGACCCGCAGGAGCAGTGAATTGTATCACTAACAAAGAAAAATGATGATGAGAACAAACAAATCATGGCAAAAGAAGAAACTGGAACCCAGAGCTTAAAAACTTACAGAGTAAGAACAGACTCAAGAGCAGATCTAAAAACAAACAAAAAAGCCTCTGAGGAGCAGCAACTACCCATTACCTGCACATCCGTGTGCGGACTTCCGCTTTGTGAGGCAAACGAACAGTCTTTGGGGTCAGCCTGAAGGGCTAACTGTGAAGAAAGGAGGTGTGTAGAGCCTGGTAAACCTTTCGGACCATCCTCCACAGACTCGCTCAGGTTGATGACTGAGTCTCTGATATTTGAGATGATCTCATTGTTTTCAGCTAGCAAACGCTCCAAATGGTCTATCTTTTCTTGCAATATTGAAAGCTGACCCTGAAATTTAAAAAAAAAAAAAGAGGCCACTATATGAATCATGACTGTGGCTCTGCCAAGGCAACCAGAGGGCAGCAACCCAGCCTTCCCTTTCCACTTCTGTATGCACACAGAATGTAGGGGCAGCTGGGTTTGAAATATCATCTTGTCACATAAAACATTTCCATAGCTGCCATCTTTATCTAATCTTATTTTTAAAATATAAGAGAATGACTAAGATATTCAGGGATTGTTTCCTAGTCCTCCCAAGTCCAGCCCTAAATGATATTTGGGTCTCTAGAATCACTAATGCAGACGCATGCTATATTCAAGTGTGAAACTTTAAATTTAGGGGAAATAGACTGGAGTTAATTAGCAGGGTCAAAAAACATAGAAACTGAACAAGCGAGAATATTCCACCTCTGTTTGTTAACAAATACTGGACATTCCAAAAAAAAATTCAATTTACCAACTCCTAACTGCCATAGACACAAACACGTCCTAGTAAGTCATTCAGCGTGCTTGTATTATGCTGTGTGACATTCAGGGGCATTTTGTTCTGTTTTAACTGATCTCCACATCAAGAAGGTTGCCATCCTAACAATCCTGTTTCTAGAATTGGGCAGCTAACGGCAGGAAGAACGATGTCTGGCTTGTCCAGCCCTGTATGCACAGTTGTAAGTATAGGACAGATATCCATACATCTGTCACATTTCAGAACAGCAGTTCTGAACTGAAAGCCCAGGGTTGGGCATAATGCCACACAGTGGGAAGACACAAATACCTAAGATAGACATTGATGTCTTTGATTATACAAAATGGCATTATAAGCAAGACACACATGCACACACACACCACATGCACACACACACACACACACACACACACACACACACACAGTCCCAAAAAGTTCACCTTAGGGTTTAAAAGATAATTATCTGGGTGGTAAATGATTACCTCCCATTATCAGGAAGTCAAAAAAGAAAGAAGGGAAGATAAAGACACCTAGGTGTTCAGAAAGTAAATCGACAAGGGGTAGAGCTAACCATGGAATATATTTTAGCCACTAAAAATTGAAAAATAAAAACAAAGCTTTAATTAATTTATATTATGTGCCTGAGTGGTTTCGCCTACATGTATGTCTATGTGGCACTTGTGTGCCAGTGCCTTTGGGGGTCAGAAGAGGGCATCAGATCCCCTAGGATTGAAGTTACAGGTGGTTGTGACCTGTCATGTGGGTGCTGGGAATTGAACCCAGGGCCTCTGGAAGAGCAATCAGTGGTCTCAAACACTGAGCCATCTCTTCATCCTGACCAAAACAAAACAAAACAAAATTTTGATATAAATATAAGGATGGTTATTTCCAGGAAAGTATCAAAATAGTGTTATAAAAAGTAGTATCCAGGGTATGCTACCACCAAGCCTTGTACATAAATGGAGTCCAATACCTGGGACTCAAAACTCAGTTCCTAGAACTGGTTCTATAACTCACACAAATATAAATAAATATAGTATTAAAAAAAAAAAAAAACAGTGGAAGGGGAGGCAGAGGCAGGAGGATGTCAGTGACTTCATGACCAGGTTTGTCTGCCTAACAAATTCCAGGCCAGCAAGGGCAACATAGTGAGGCCCTATCTAGAGACAAGAGAGAAATGAAGAGATAGCGTAAGAGGATGAGACTTGCAAAGGGGTTATCTTTGCCCCAATACGCCACACATGTAGGATGAAAACATGTCACACCTGTGTGATGGTCCATGCCTCTTACTCCAGTACTGCAGTACTGGGCAGAGTGGGGAGAAAGGATGCAGAATTACAGTGTCCATATACAATACTGTGGGTTTGAACACAGCATGGGAGATTAAAGAACCAGGATGAACCAACTAAAACTTTCATTCTACGAATAGGAAAGCTACATAAATGTTTCAAATAAAATGAAAATTAAGAAATTTTCTCAGCCGGGCGGTGGTGGCGCACGCCTTTAATCCCAGCACTTGGGAGGCAGAGGCAGGCGGATCTTTGTGAGTTCGAGGCCAGCCTGGTCTACAAAGTGAGTCCAGGACAGCTAGGGCTACACAGAGAAACCCTGTATCGAAAAAACCAAACAAAAAAAAAAGAAATTTTCTCATATAATTAAATCTTTGACAAGGAAAAAACGTGGGCTGAAAAGATGGCTCAGGAGTTAAGAGCACTTATACTCTCGAAGAGGACTCAAATTTGATTCCCAGCACCCATGACGGGCGGCTCACAGCCATCTGGAACTGGAGTTGTGGGGGATCCAACACCTCTGGCCTCTGTTGACACTTGCATTCACATGCATTCATGTGCACACACACACTTAAAAATAATAAATCTCTTAAAAGTATAATAAACAGAGACCAAAGAGATGTCTCGTGGCCAAGAGCACTCTTCCTCGTGGCCAGGAGCACTCTTCCTCGTGGCCAGGAGCACTCTTCCTCGTGGCCAGGAGCACTCTTCCAGATGACGTGGGTTTGACTCCCAGCACCCACCTGGTGACTCACACCCATCTGTCACCCCAGTCTCAGGGGATCCAATACCATCTTTCCGCCTGTGTGGGCACCAGAAACGCAAGTGGTACAGACATACATACAGTTAAGACATCCATAAATACAATTTCTTTTGTTTTGCTTTGCTTTGCTTTTCTCTGTGTAGCCCTGGTTGTCCTGGAACTCGTTCTGTGGACCAGGCTGGCCTCAAACTCAAACTCACAAACTTGGCCTCTGTCTCCTAAGTGCTGGGACTGAAGTTGTGCACCACCAAGCCCAGCTTCTAAAGTAATTTTTTAAGGAATAAAAAATCTGAAGAACTTAAACAAACATCTCTGTAGTATACCCCTGAAAATTAACAACATAAAAGAAGCAAAAAGAAAAATATAGTAGTATCTATGATGATACAATTTTGATAAAATATACTAACTAAAAACTGGTTGGGATGTTTGGATCATTTTTAACTTAATGATATAGTTAGGGATCATCTAACATTTCTAGGTTAAACCATTTTTAACCTAAAAAAACATATAACCTACATAACGTTTTTATATAGATATAAAAACCTATTATTTTTAACTAAAAAAATCTATATTTGTGGGTTTAATAGTGAGTGAAAGAGTTAATTATACTCTACAATCTGGGTAAGATGAACAAGGGGAATGAATGGGTAAAGTACAAAAAAAGTGTCAGTCAGTAGAAAGCTAGGAAAGAAAGTTTAGAATATGGAAAGGGAGGGTCGATAAAGTAGCCAAAAGCAGTAGATTATGGCCTGGATGTGAGAGGACGGGGGTGTCAGTACCCAAAGCCTTATGAGAGTCGCAAGGAGGGAGCCGTCATCCCAAAGGCTTCTGCAGACATGAAAGGTGCTCTCAATGGCCTCTCTACATAGACACACATACATGACATAAATACTTCCCTACACATCAAAACTTTAGCCTTTGAAGGCAGCTGTGGCTCTAGAGTAGAATCACCACAAGGGATGCGGCTCCCTTCCAGCAGGAGAAGCCCACTTGTAGGGACAAGCTAGAAAGAGAACATGCACCAATTTACATCTGGAAACAGCATAGCAAAGGAAAGTGGTATCAGCGCAAGACTGACCCGCAGAATCTAGGAGTCATGTGGGCTCCAGATCAGCAAAGCCCTTCAGTGATATGCTAGGCTGGAGCCTCCAGCCAGAACTGTCAATGTGGGCCAGCACAAATGCTTATTTATTTAAACTTACTTAAAACATGATGAGATTTCCTGCATGACTTTTTTTTTTAACATAACTAGAGTGTGTAGTTCTAGAGTATGAACCTGGTATATTGCAATACCATGGCCTTGCCAATACAATGTAAAAGGGCTGGACATGCCCACTATACCAATGAAGGCCACGTGATTGTTGGTTATGAGTCAGCCGTTCTTTGCTATGCAAAGATCAAAAGCTGTCTTCTGTTGCAGCCCCATGTCAAACCTAAAGGAGTAAATAAGTTTAACAGTCAGACAAACACATGGCCTCTCTGCTCATACTTCCTGATACTGTGTGGAACAGAGAGAGGCCTTTCTTCACACACTATCACAGTATAACAGACTGAAGCTTCCTGCAATCGCTCTGACTCATCCAGCTGAGGAGTTTCAGTATCGAAAATAAAAATCCCTCCACGGGCCTCTCACCATAGAGGCCTGTCAAGCAAGTTCCCATGCCGTGGAGAATTAGATCTTCACATCTGTCCCACACATCTAGCTAAAATGAAGCTTTAGTATGCTGTCTGAGCTTTCAAAGAGACTATGTGTGGATGCCGGATTATAATACATCCTTCTAGAGCTATCTGTGCTGTGGGTAGGGGTCGCCTTGGACCCACATCCGTAGCCACGCTGCCTCTACTGTAGCTCAGCAGGAACAGTGAGAAAGAAGAGCCACCCTGGGTAAAGCTTCCGCTATGCGGCCCTGCTCCCAAAACCTGCATGTCAGAGAATTACTCAACATAAACATTACCAGAAACATTTCACGAAGAGGGAGCCAACAGACATAAAGGGCGACTTTCACTTTCACTGTAGCTCTAAAGATACAATTAATGACCAGAGCCCAGGATTCTATACTGAACTGAGTACATGTAGAAAAGTGGGGCCTGGGGCTGTGTTAGCATTAATGGTCTAATGAAAACCATTTTTAAATTATATTATGCACTGGAATGGGGTCTCCCTCCAATCATCCAAAATTCTTAACGTATACCTCATAAGCAAACTCCATACACATGGCTGGAAGTACTTGCATAACTTTAAGGGATGTACCCACGGTGTGCACTGAAGAAAGAGGAATGATAGAAAATGTTTCAATTATGCTGACAGGTCAAAGGATGCTGATAGCAATATTGAAAAAGACAATTTTCTGTAGGGCAAGAAAATCACTTGTGAGAAAAGCACGTTATCCTTTGGTTTGCTAATCAGTTCTATAGGGAGGCATTTTCAGTGCCGAGGAGTGGGGAAGAAGGTCATATTTGATTTTCTATGCTAATGGCAAAAGAGAAAAGCTAAGGGGGGAAATTACACACATCAAAGATATCGGGCAGAGCTAACTTAGAGTCTGCAACGAGGTAGAGCAGGATCAGTGCCCACTCCATCCTATGAGCAAAATCAATGACTGCATCCACAGCTGTCTCTGAACATATTACACAATGACTTGCCCCAGGGAGGACATGAGCTTCTGGCTACTAGAGTTCCTGTGACCACTCAGGCGTAGTTGATTGCTTATCTTCCTTCAAGTTACACCTGGAAGGTGGCTGTTCCTCTACCATCTCAGAGGCCTCACAAGCAAAGGCCAAGCCTGTCTCTGTCAGCTGCTCCGAGGCCTCATTCTTGGTAAAGGGCTTGTGATGCTGCTTGTCAAACTCCCAGTCCAACGCAACTCATTCCCCAAAGTGCAGCTCTTCTATACCAAATGACAGGAAGCAGCTGGTCTTGAATAACTATGGTATAATACAGCCTCATTTTTAAACAGTAAATTAATTAATTTATCATCATGTGTGCGGGTTTTTGGCTGAGTGTAAGTCTCTGCATCACATGTGAGTAGTGCTCAGGGAGGGCAGATGAAGGCATCGGAGACCCCTGGAACTGGAGGTACAAACTGCTGAGTCACCCCGTGGGTCCTAGGGAAAACTACCTCCGTCCTTGGGAAGAGCAATCAGTGCTCTTAACTGATGAGCCATCTCTCCAGTCCCATATCTACATTTTAAAAGGTCAGCCACACCCCTATGCCTTCCTTAACTACAAGAGATGGCTGACTGGGGTGTCATCTAACAGGACTAAGGGATAAAGTACAACCACCTGTAATAGCTTGACTAGCTTTTGCTAATCATGCTAGGCCCCTCCTTCTGTTAAAGGGAAACTCCAAGCACATCAGCTGTACCTGTGTGTCTAGAAGGCATTTTTAGAGAGCCTTGGGCCAGTGGATTGAGTAGGAAGATCTGTTCTCATGAGAACCACCTGTCACCAAGTCACTGTGGGGCAAAAATGCAGACTGAGCAAATTCTCGCTTTGCCTTCTAAACAGGCTCTTCAAGCCTTTTATCTCCAGGACTCTCTGAGATGGATTCCAAGCTCAACCTGAGTGACACCAAGAGCTTTGCAGGGCCGGGGCCTGTGAGTTTGGAGGGAGCCAGCGATGTTTCTGTGGCTCTGTCATCTGCAGACAGCCCATGCTTTGTGGACACATGGGAATTATCAAGGCCTATACTACTCATCAGTCCTCCTGTCTTCCTATCCCCAGCTCACTCACGGGGCCGCTGCATTCAGCTTCTGTCCATCTCACTAAACCCTGCCTACATAGAGTCCCCAGATGCTCACACTGCAAACTGATCAAAGCATGCTGGAACCCCACTGTCCCCAGGAGCACACAGTAGAGCACCCTTCATCCTGGAAACTGCAGTCACTAATTTGATTCTCGGTACAATGTGCCCTTGGCTTTCTTCCTGTGGCCTACTAATCAGTCAGCCTCCTTTGCTGGCTCCTTCTCTCTCTGACCTCTAAATGTCAGCCTCCAGGTTGGCTCCCAAGCCTGTTACCTCTCTACACCGTATGAGCTCATCCACTCCATGACTTACATGCCCTACGTATTTACATATTCTGCTGAAACCTCTGAAAGCAAGTCCAGATCTTCGAGGCGTACTGATTGCTCCATTTGACATCACCCTACGCGCTGCACACATCCTCCTCCCAAACCCACATCCTCACATCTCCAGGAAGCAGCTCTGCTCTCCTCAGCAAGCTCTGTCAAAATCTTGGTATCCTGATTCTTCCTCTGTCTTCACAACGCTTCCACACCCAGTTCCCTTCTATCTCTAAAACACTTGTCGAATCAACAAATCTCTCTCCCTCTAGCTTCCGAACACTCTGCCCACAAGCCACCAATAATTTTCCGCATCAACTCTGCCTCCCTACATGTACGTTTGTTACTCATCCATGCCTCCCCAGATACCATGCCTGGTGTAATATCCACTGCTAGCTTCTTGTTGCATTTGGAACAAAATTAGGATACCTGTATTCATCACAGTCAAAGAACACGGTGCCACCTCTGTTAACACAGGGACACAGTGCTCTTTCCCAGCTTAGCTTTCCCTGGTTGAAACCCAACTCGCTGAGCCAGCTCTTTCTCAACTATTCCCAGTACTTCATGTATGTATTTTTCTTTGTACGCTTCTACTCTCTCCGTAAGACATCCATACATAGCCTTCTCAGCCGCTCTATCTAAAATAGCCTTCTGTACATTATTCCTTCTCAACCTCACTTTTGTTTTCTCCACAGCAGCATCACAATTACCCAGCGTACTCATGCACGGCACCCTTCTTTCCCCACTAAGTGGGCAGCTGTTTTGCTACCCATGCCTGACGCCTGGCACAATGGCCGACTCACAGAAGCATCTCAGTTATACATTACAAGAGGAAGCCAAGGAAAGTACCGAAGGCCGTTGTCCATCATGTTCTAGGACAAGAGAGTATTCGTTATATATTCCATAACCCCTCCTAATGAAAAACACTCAAGTTCTTTTATGAAGACAAATTCATCTTTATTGTATCAAAAAAATTTAAAAAGCAAGGAAGAGTAGAAATGTTAGGACTGGAGAGATAGCCCAACAGTTAAGAATAGATGCACCTCTTCCAGAGGACCTGGGTTCAATTCCCAGCACTCACATCAGGCAGCTCATAACTGTCTGTAATTTTAACTCCAAGTGGATCCAACACCTCTGGCCTCTTTGGTACCTGCAGTCATGTGCTTACCCACACACATATACATACACATATGCACATATATACACACAATTAAAAATAATAAAATATTTATTAAGGAATGCAAAAGTCCTCATTAATAGAGTGGTCTTTATGGTCCACTTGGAAATGAGTCTGGCTTAGGTTGGCCACAGGTTGACAATGATGACATCATGAGCAGGGCAGTGCATGTGGCCCCCTTCTAAGGGGAAAGATTCTGGGTCTGTACAGTCAACCACAACCCTTCCGCATTCACCACAAGGCTAGACAGTGGCTTTCACACGCTGTGGAGAATGCAAAACAAGGTTAAAGGGAACTTAAAACAATGCCTTGTCCCATCTTGGTGACAGATTTTCACTTGTTTCTAATTAGGATAATTTTAGATAACTGATTGCCTGTTATGTATAACCGCCAACGAAAACAATGCCTCACTCTAAACTGCATGAGCTAACTCCTGGTGACGCTGGGATCCAAGTCTCACTCTGCTGCATCGAGACTGTCTGACAGAGGCTGAAGAGGCAGTTGAGCCCGAAGAGCACCTGCTGCCATTCCAGGGGGCCAGACTTCAGTTCCTAACACCCACATCCTGACACACAGGGGATCTGATGCCCTTGGCTAGCCTCCATGAGTCTGTGGCTGAATGGGCCCATAATGTAACACCAAATAGTGTTAGTCATTTTCTAAATTCGTCCCCATCAAGTACAGCTGCTTTAGCAAAAACAGTGAGGCAAGCTGGCCAAAGCTCACACCACAGACTCTGATCTTAGGGCTTGCTGTCCATGTGACCTTGAGCAGGGAGCACTGTAAAGGCACGGATGCTGACTCCCATTGCTTGAAACAGTTATGGCAGGATTTAAAACACAGGAACCAACAGGCACGGCGGAAAGCATGATTATAACCACTGTATGGTTGTGAACATCACTCCAAGGCACACATTAGACACCTGCAAAGATGCTAGCATAGGGATTAGAGAAGGCTAAAGTGAGGTGGCATGTGAGGTCCAAGTCACTACCCAATGGCCCTGAAACCTGGGACACTTACATAACTTCCTTGTGCCTCACTTTCCCCACCTATAAAACAGGAGCAGTGAATAGTACCTAAATCAAGAGGGTTACTGGAGATTAGTTAATAGATACAAATAAATTTAAATAATGCTTGCTAAAGTAAACAGAAAAATGCTTACACAAAGATATCCGTGCCCCAATTCCAGAAGTGAGAATATGGGATGTATATGACAAGCTTTGCTGATGAAATTTAAGATTCAGAGATGGTGAGATAATCCTAGACTATCCAGAGAGGGCTCTTAAGAGCACAAGGATCCTCAAAGGGAAAAGAGAGCAAAGCCCAAAAAGGAAACAAACATGAGGACAGAAGAGGGTGGAATGATCCTCCCACAAGATCCCAGCCTGGAGCATAAAACTTGCAACTTCTAGAAGCTAGACAAGAAGAAGATTCTTCCCTAGAGCCCCAGAATGCAATGAGGCTCTGAGCCCTCAACAGATACAATTTCCTTGTTTGTGTTTGTTACAGTTACAACAGCACACTGTTACACCAGGTAAAGAGCTGGCCTGGTGAGTAGAGCTAAGAAATGATCTACACTGGTAATCTGTAGACCTGGAAAGACACAAGCTCCTTGCAGGACAGGAGCGTAACAGGTAGAAGTGCAGTAATCCCTTCCCAGGCACCACTCTGTCAGGCAGCTACATGTGTCTCGGCATACAGGAAATGAGGAAGTACTGACATGCCGGCTGACTGTCCTGGGGGAATGGAGATATCAGTCAGCACTTAAGAAAGACTGCTTACTGCTCTTACTTACAGAGGACGTGGATCCAACTCCCAACACCCACACACTGGCTCAGAACTGTGAATAACTCCAGTTCTGGGGGCTCAATTGCCCTCTTCTGGCCTCTGCAGGCTCCTGCACACAAATGTTGCACATAAACTCACTCAGACAAACACACATACACATAAAAATAATAAAGAAGTATTTTAATTAATTTCCAAGAAAAGAAACATCAATGTATTCTTCTTCAACACTGTGATAAAGTTGAGAGATTTAAAATGTATTCAAGCTACTCTGAAGCTCTGAAGGGACAAGTACAGTTCAGAAGAGACCTCAGTTTGTCCAAGAAAAGTCATGTGGCATGGATCAGGTCAGTACAAGTGGAGGATTAGGAAAGAATGTGGCAGGAAGGAGGTCAAACAATGAGAACAATAAAGGAAGAAAAAAATGGGCCCTTTTTTTTTTCTGGGACACTGGATATATGACAGAGTCACTAAAGAAAAAGACGATGTTGGAGGAGGAGAAAATGGAGGGGGAACTGATAGATCCTGCAGCTAGTGGGTTTCTGTATGGTGGTATCAATGTGCATGCAAGTCTGCAAGTAAGAAGAGAAGCCAAGGCTGAATGTGTAAGTAGCCAGCATAAACAGGCATTTCAAGCATTGAAAACAAGTGGGGTTTGCCTGGAGAGCACGTTCAGGTCCACTTTTTTAATGATGGTAAATGGCTTACCAGGCAGCTCTCACACAACCTCAATTAAGAACCACTGCATTCAAGCTAAATATAGGAACTGCAACCTGGTTCAAGAGGGTCTGTCTTCCCAGCCCACTGGTATCATGGTTACTGAGCAATATAGTCAGCAGTCGGCACTATTCCACCTACCCAGTAAAATACTGCTCATCAGTCAGATCCCAGGCACTTCAGAGGAAGACTTTTGGGTTTAATAATACGACAAGCAACCCATCAAATGCCCACTTAACCACTAAAGACATATAATGCTGAGGTAAAAAAGAAAGAGTGACGTGACCTGTGGTCACATCAACAAGTCATGGACACAGCTACAAGGGATTTCCTGATGAAGTATTCCCAGATCTGGAGTGTAACGCACCCAGATTTCTCCTAGGGGACTGTCTTTGTGCAGTCATTTGTTCACCCAGAGAAGTAAGTGACATAATCATGTGACCATAAAGAATACTCAATTACAAGCCGGGCGGTGGTGGCGCACGCCTTTAATCCCAGCACTTGGGAGGCAGAGGCAGGCGGATCTTTGTGAGTTCGAGGCCAGCCTGGTCTACAAAGCGAGTCCAGGACAGCCAGAGATATTCAGAGAAACCCTGTCTCGAAAAACCAAAAAAAAAAAAAAAAAAAAGAATACTCAATTACACAATGTCCTCCCTAAACTCAGGACCAATACATACTGTCACACTCATAAATCCCACTTCCTAGGTAAGACAATAACAGAAGGCCCTCAGATCCACATAGACGACAAGAGTGCCAAGTGACTGAGAGGAAAGCCAAGGTCCCTGGCATGCTGTGGCTGGGCACTCAGGGGCCTAGGGACTGCACCTGGGCACCACTTGGCAGCTGACGGTGTCACTAGGCAGGATCCTAACTATACCAGGACTAAGAGCATGTCACCTTCTGAGCACTCTCCTCCAAAACAGAGGCTGGGGCTCAGTACGCTGGCACTTTCTGCAGGCACATGCTGGAACACTAATCCCCGCCTCCAGGATATCAGTTTCCAGATGTATGTTCAGATGAAAGCCATATGTCTGACCTGCATACACCCAGGAAAACTGTATGAAGCCACCTCCTCTTCACTGAGGCAACATTTTAGGTACCAAGTTGTCGTATAAAGTGACATTTTGCAAAACAGATCTCACCTTCCAAAAACAACTACAAAAAAACAAACTCTTCTGGAGGAAGAGTTTATAAGTAGAACAAAAATCTGGATTATAAAACATTTTAATAAAATACAGCTTTATTACTTACAACTCCATTTAATAACTACAATTAAGTGGCACTGTACAAATTATATATTGCCTAACAGAATTCTTTAATTCAGCACTTTCAAATCTGTTCTACAGATATAGCTCCCCCAATGTCCCCTCTGTCCACACCCAAAAATGTTTATGAACCACACATGTTGATGTTCCTCCCATGGCTTATTTTAATATACTTACATTCTTTTTAATAGATTTTTAAATTTTTTTTATTATAGTTATTTATTGGGAGGACAGGCACTTGCCACAACAGTCATGTAAAAGTCATAGGACAACCTTCAAGGGTTGGTTCTTGGTTTCCATCATGTAGGATTAAGGGATCAAACTTGGTTTTTCAGGCTTGGGAGCAAGCCTCTTTACCCAGATCTGGCCCTGATATATTTATATTCTTATACTTAGCATTCTGAGATAATCCATCAAAAGCAGATCCACTCCCCACCCAAGAACTTGCATGTAAGCTCCCACAGTACACCAAAGGTGACAACAGTTCACATATAACCCGGCCATGTTGGTGGCTCTCACCCATCAAGAATGGTTGGTCTGTTCTGGTTTCTGACTCCTATCTATGCCATATGCTTCTCTCTTCATCCTCCACATGTAATTATGAATGTATATTTACATTCAGCTCACTTTCCAAAGATGAAGGGCCTATACTGTATCTTAGAATATGCTGGCAAAAGTTCTGTCAACATAGCAATCTTGAGAAAACACAATTTCAATGTAAAAAGAGAATAATTGTCCAGACTGGGAACAGCCAATCAACATAAACAGTGTTAGTCTATTAAAATAAGTGCAGTTTGACATGCCTGAGATCATTTCTCATTCAGAAATGGTTTGGGAAAGTCTTTGAAAACAGAACAAAATGGGACAGTGAGCAACAGGAAAGCATGGCATAGTTTATGTCACATTCCATGGTGAGCTGGAGAGCAGCTCCATGGCAAAGGACATGTGCTGCTCATGCAGAGGGTCCAAGTTCAGTTCCCAGCACCATGTCCAGCAGCTCACAACCAGGAACTCAAGCTCCAGGGCATCGAATGCTCTCTTCACCACTCTGTAGGCACCTAAACTCAAAGATGCACACACACACACAGACACACACACACAGGTGCGCACACACACACACACACACACACACACACACAGGTGCGCACACACACACACACACACACACAGGTGCGCGCACACACACACACACACACACACAGGTGCGCACACACACACACACACACAGGTGCGCACACACACACACACACACACACACACAGGTGCGCACACACACACTTGCACACACACAGGTGCGCGCACACACACACACACACACAGGTGCGCGCACACACACACACACACACACACACAGGTGCACGCACACACACTTGCACACACACACACACACACACACACAGGTGCGCACACACACACACATGAGCACACACACAAACATACATATTTAATTAGAAATAAGATAAATGTTTTTTGAAAAGAATTGTAATACATTTTTAAGAACACAATTAGCTATAAAAGACACATTAACTATATGAATTTGATTCTCGTGTCTTATTTTTCAATAGTTACTGGTTTGATCTTCTTACCCTAAAAGTTCCAAGAAATATTTTGCATTTCAAGTCTTGTAGCTCTTTGGCCCTACAAGTTTTCAAGGAGATGGTCCTAGGCCAAAAGAAATTCAGCCCTGCATCAATAATAGGCCAGTTTATAGGGTTTTTTTCAGCAAGATGACTGACCTCCAATCCAACTTTGAGTTATGAACCATCTAGCTGTAGTTACTGCCTTTTGATTCTTTATGAATATCTCTCTTCGTCTCCCTCAACCATACATAGAAAATAATCCATGTTCTGTCTTACAAACTAGAAAAAAACTAATTTAGTTTTTAAAAGGGTTCTTTTTGGATTTCCTATTGAAAAGCAACCCTGAAATGCTTCCCCCTAATATATTTGGTTGTGAGCCTAGCCTTTAACGGCTGAGCCATCTCTCCAGCCCGCTTCCCCCTAATAATGTTGTCTTCTCATAGGTATGTTCACCCATATGTGAGTTTCTGACAAACTGAACACAAGCTGCTTTATTTTATTAACATCTGCTACACAAGAGTCTTAACGTAGAAAGTTCAGATTCTGGCTATAAGAAATATTCTTGGCTCAGGGCTCTCCTAACCAGGCACAGTCCCGGAGTGAGCTCGCTCTTCCTCGGCTCTGATGCCTCCCTCCCCAGTCAACATCTCCTTCCTTGGTCTCTTAGCCCACTTGGCTACTTCCATTAATGTCCACTCCATCATAACTAAACTGAACTTGGCTTCACAAACTAGCTTATCTTTTAAACTATTTGTCTGCAAACAGTATATAACTTGCCTCCAACATCCCAAATGGAAAAAGTCAAGGGAAAACATGTGACTCGAACCGCCCATCACTGCTCTTTAACCATCCGCTAGAAAGCCCTGGTGTTCTCCTCACAAAATGTCTGCATGTTTTTTCTCCTTTTGGATTGTAGCCAATTCGATACTGGAACAAAGATTTACTGCCTTATGCCTGTTATATTACCTCACACAGATTCTCAGCTGCCTTCCTGTTTCTGAATCTTCCTACACACTGCTACCAGAATAATCTAGATTGAATATTCTCTTCGCTCCCTTCCAGGTCTAAAATTTTCTACAAAATGAATTCTCTAATATCGCTTCCCTCAAGCAGATGCCTGGTATACCAAGTAACTCTGAGAAGATTGTCACAGCATAACTCCTAACTGTAGCCAGACTCCAGGCAACTCAGTATTTCCTCCTAAACTACTCTTTTTGTTTTGTTTTGTTTTGTTTTGTTTTTGAGACAGGGTCTCTCTATGCAGCCTTCACTGTCCTGGAACTCACTGTGTAGATAGCCAGGTTGGCCTTGAACTCAAAGAGATTTGCCTGCCTCTGCCTTGCTGGAATTAAAGGTATGCACCACCATGCCAGGCTACAAACTACCTCTTAAAGCACCAAAAGACTTATCTAGATCAAATCACTCTCCTCAGCCCTTCTCAAATGCCCAGGTGCAGGAATGAAAGGCTGGAGAACTGTTGTACTTCACTCTAGCAAGGATCCTACCCTCTGCCAAGTCCAACCACAAATATTCAATTTCACACCCTTTTTGAGTCCAACCTACCAGGCCACCATTAGAACACAGCTGGGTTTCTGTGGTCCCTTTGAAGTCTAGGCCTTGAGAGATAAGAACATGGACAACTGCAGGCACAGCCAATCTACAGTCCAGCAACCTACACAGATCCCAGGGTAGCTAGACTATAAATGAAGGCCAGCAACATTTGTGGATGTCTACATGTCACAATGTCACAGGATGGGTATCCCTAAACTATTGTTTTATTCTTCACTCCTGTATCCCCAGGGTCTGCAACAGTTTGTAGGATACATAATCTGTGCACTGTATGTTTCCATACACTGGTAAGGTTGAACAATTACTGAATATCTAACATGTGCCCAATATCATTCTAATCTCACTAACTCCTAATGAAAAAGTGAATGGCACTAATCTACCTGTTTAACATATAATTATTGTATTTCTCAAAATAACGTAAGAAGTACTTTTTTATTTTTGTTTATTTATCGGCGGAGTTATGAAGCACTAAGTGAGAAGCACGTCTAGTATGTCATCCATCAAAATCTCTGTCAGAACTGTCATTCTGCTAAGTTAAAAAACTTATGTGCGTGATGGTGCTGCTGAGCCACAGGTTAGGATGCATGTAATGTCTAGTTGCATATTGGTGATGACCGAGAACATGGCCAAGATCTAGTTTATGTCACCCCAGTGCCCATATCTTTAAAAAAAAAAAAAAAACAAAGACTAAACTAACTAAGGACCATTTTTCACCCCAAATTCTTCATCTAATTTTTATGCATGACTTATCATCTAGAATGCTAATGATCGTTAAAAAGAACATTTTGAAGACTATGATACATTGTAATTATCCAGTTACCATAGTATACAATAAATCTCTTAGGCTTATTCCCCTACTGGAAATTCTGTATTCTTTGCTGTTTGGTTTGTTTTGTTTTTGACCTTTGTAGCTGTTAGGCAGAGCATGTAAGACTTGAAGAACTAGAATGAAATGCAAATGACTTAAACCTTTGGATGTAGAAACCAACAACAAATGATGCCTCAAGGAATATGGAGAATGAAGAGAGGAAAAAGAACCAAGTAGAGGATGGTTGAAAACACCACCTGCCCCATCTGATAGGTAGGGAGTCAAGAGTTCATATCTAAGGGTGATAGATTGGGAATGCAAATAATAGAGTAATAAATATCCTCAGTTATTAAGGCTATCAAACAGAAGAATTGAATAACAAACTAAGGTGTTAGAAGGGGAGAAAAGAATCCTTTATCTTTTATAAAAGGGAACATTAACTGAAGATGAAAAAGTGCTTTTCTGATGTGTAAGTATACATTAACATTAGGAACAGAGCTCTTATTGGACTGGAGATGCCTCAGAAGCAGGACTGAGAGGGAACTGGGTTGGTTGATATGGAAGAAAGAGTTCAATTGTCAATGTGCATGTCTCTATTTTGAAAGGGTTTTATTTCTTTTATTATCTCCATATGTACCTAACCCTTCACAAAGGTATTTAAAGACAGATCACTGTCAAGGCTGCCAGTTCTCCTGATCCAAGATGAAGTGGTTCACTAGAAAGACCACAGCATAGTGTCTGCTTCAGGATCTGTTTTGCTCTTTATAAGAAAAAAGAAAGGAAGGAAGGAAGGAAGGAAGGAAGGAAGGAAGGAAGGAAGGAAGGAAGGAAGAAAATAATATTCCTAGACCTGAAAAGGAAGCCATCTGAAATATACACAATGCATACATTGAAAGGAGAAAGTGAATAAAGACAGAGGGGAAAAAAGACTTTAAAATGCCAGCCATAAACAATGAGAGATGCTATACCTATTTGGTTCAGACCAAGTGTGCTTTGGTTAAAGATGATGGTACAACCTCTAAAGATACAGCTAAGAAGAAAGATATAATGAAGCTTTAAGAGTGATGAAATAATAGAAAAATGAGTTATTCATTAGTAAGCAAAATAGCAGTCAAGGTCTTGGGCAACACCCCGGACTACAGAGAGAATTGTCCCACTTTATATAAATGGTTTATGAAAGACATCCACATGAGGGCTCTGCGTCTGCATTACCGACTAACCAACCCAAGTCTTCAGATCGGGCTCTGTACTGGCCGTCTGGCAGTTACAGCAGCAAGACGGAAGCAACAAGTTATGGGTTCCAATCATGAAGGTGTTTTGCTTGGTCCAAAACACTCACACAGAGAAGTCTTCCAGTAAGAACCTTTCAAAATCTAGGGTCTAGCTATAATCCTAGCTACCTAGACGCTGAGACAGGAAGAATACAAGTTCAAGGCCTGCATGAACTACACAGTAAGCCCTACACCAGGCTATACAACTTTTTAAGACCTATCTCACAATGAAAGTAAAAAGACAAAATGGCAGGGAGGTGGGGTGGTGACAAGAATGTGGTTCAGTGGGAAAATACTTGCCTAGCATGTATAAGGCCTAAGGTTCAATTCTTAGCACACCAATCAATCAATAAATGTTAGTTAATTGGTTTAAAATTTCAGGTGACATTCAATAAGTGAATTAAGTATATCATGAATCTCTATGCTCTAGCGTGGACATCCCTTAAGGATATCTGGAAATCTATGAGCAATGTAGATAAAACAAGTTTTGCACCATGTCTTTAAGATACAAATTTTGATCAACATTTATTTAATAACAAGTTCATAAGAACGTTTCTTTCCATTAATCAACCTTTGCTTCAGCATACTGTTTACCTCCAACAAAAGAGAACAGTTTAAGCCCAGGATTACCAAATCTTTTTCTGAAAAATGGCAGATAATAAATCTTTTAGGTTTTGTGACCCAGAAGATTTCTGACCAGCTATTTGATTCTGCTGAGAGGATTGACATACAACTAGCCATGGAGGGTCCATGAAAAGAAATTAACTATTCAAAGATGTAAAAAACATCTTTAGCTGTGGCCCTACAGAGAGATACTGGGACAATCTGCTTCACAATCAGCTACCTTAGCCATGAGAACAACAGAAAAGGAAGAAAGGGATTTTCTAAGAACTTCACTGTTTTCCTACTCATCTTTAAAAAGACCATTTGCAAGACAAGTTGCAATGAACAGTAGGAAAGAATGCATTTTCCAGTTTCCTCCTCTGGTTTTTCCCATCACAAGAAGGCACACAAAATGCAGTAGCCAGATCACCATATTGAACAAAAGGAAATCCAGGCTGAGAAAACTTCACACTTTCAACTAAGGCTTACGACTGATTTTATACCAACTTATCACTGATCAGCATATCTAGGAGAATCTGGACTACTGCCAACCTCCAATGAGCTGGGAGAAAGCAAAACCACCTAACAGCTATGACATGAACAGAGAGAATGCTTTATCAGAATGAGTATGTCCCGTTGGTAAAGCAAGTTAACCTTCCCTTTTGTTCCTCACTTATACATGAACATAATTTATCCTCATGTTTTCTGTAACATATTACCATCCTACTTGTGTAATGTGATTTAGGTCCCCAGGGAAAGAACACAGTATGACCATCTAAATATGTTACTTACCCTTCTGAGCATTACAACTAAACCTTTCAATCATGCTTTCCTAAAATCCAAAATTCTCAGAAAATACACTGTGTATAAAAATGGGCCTTTAGCCAAATCTCAGCCAAACTGATTTTCAGTGGGGACAGTTTCCCCCCACCAGAGGCTATGTATATCTAGCAGATGTCTTGGGACATTTTTGATTGCTACAAATGGAGGACAAGAAAAGAGACAAGTGGCTGCCAATATACACTAGGAAGAGAACAGGGTACTGCCAGATGCCCTGCCATGCAGAAGCAAGATCCAAAGAATTGTCAGACCCAGATATCAAGAGCAAAGGGTTATAAAGCCCTGGAATGGAGGGGTGAAAAGACAGCATGTCAGTCGTAAACTCAAGCACCTCAACACTGGCCTTTTCCTCAGGAGACACTGTTAGACTTAGGAATTTAACACTGAAAGAGTGATGGTATCTGCTCTCTTTATTAAGGTATAAATGGCATTACCTGAAACACACTCTCTAGTAGTCTATCCAGTCTTACTCAAAAGACAGAATGTGCTCAAATCAAGTAATTTACTTCTTCTGTATCAGGAGGTAAAATCAGCAATACTCATCAAAGAGCTCCATTACAGTGCAGTCAGTTCTCAGCATCTGAACTTGAACATGATTTCAACCATAAAACTAGTGGTGCGGCTTACGAAGGAGAATTAAAACCTGTTTTGACTCAAATGCTCTGCTTCTTCTCCTGATCAGTCTCCTATAAACAGAAACCAAGTTCTCCACTTCATAGCATTCCTTTCCATAGTTCTAGAGAAACACTTACAGACAAGAGACTGCCACATCAGGAACTTGACCACTATGGACGAGGATCCAAAATATAACAGATTCTTTAGAAATCAGAACCACAGCTCACCAGAGCAGATGAATAAATAGCATTTGATTTTCTTAACGAATTGTCCATGGAAATAGGGAAACTAAGGCCTCTGAACAGAGAAAGATGGAGAATGGAAGGGACTGGCATGAATAACCCCTCAGTCTTCTAAGTGAACATTTTAATATCACAAAAACCAACAGCAAGCTCAGAGTAAAAACCATACAACAGTGCTCATTTTCATCAATGTCCATAGCCCAGAAATCCTGTAAGGCTAATAAATGGCTAAAGGAATGATCCCCTTCCAGTAAATAGAGTCTAACACCTGTTGTAAAAGCCTTCAGGTCAGATACAGCCAGGGCGTCTGGTCCTGTTTATTCTCAGAAGCTCAAGTCTGAGATCTGTGCTTAGCAGTGGAGCCCAGAAGACGACTGACCTCAGTATGGGATGGAGGGGACCCACCTCAAGACACTTTAAGTTCTTGAATTCCTAATCACCATTGCTATCAAAGTTCCAGCTTTTCCCAAAAGTCCTAGATCTCAACCAGTATCGCTCAAGGCACCAGGCAACTCTCTTGTGCTCCCTCAACAAACCCTAGCAGAAGGGCTGTTGTCCTAAACACAGTGCACTTACTGCTTGGGGGAGGAGAGCATTTTTACTAGACGTCATGCTTCAGACTAAGTGATTTATTAAAAAAAAAAAAAAAAGGAAACAGCAACTAGGGGATGAAGTTCCTCATTATAATTATGGCTATGGGCCAATTTTTATTAACGTGTTCTGTGTTGGACTCAAAGCTCACTGGTGTGTTTTGGATTGTGTAAGGGTGTTTGCTTATATGTCTAGATAGCTTAGGCTACCCCGGGACATGCATCGATACTCCTGCCTCAGTTTCCCAAGTGCTAAAAGACGCTAGTGGTGTAAAAGAGTTAAGCTTTTTTTTTAAGGATGTTATTAAGGCATCAAAATTCCTACCATAATGGCTATCACATACATCATGCATTTCAACACATTTTCATTTTCTCACTTGATAAATTCTATCTGAGCCCAGAGATCAAATCTGCGCTTCACTTGCACATTTTCATCATTCTCCATCTTCTGCAGAAATGTTCAAAAGCTAACATCAGTCCCTTCATCATGATATACTAGTTGAAGACTGATTCTGTTCCACAAATCCTGATTCTTTGTTTTAATTCTCTAGATACAAGCACGAGACTTGTAGCGTTTCCTGATGTGCACAGTACCAACTAGGGAGGTTGCCTGTTGAATGAGCAGCCCTTTCGGGAAGATGTGACATTTCTCCATTCCACCTGCTCATTGTCTCATAGCTAGCATAAAGTATTTTCAAGCCTTTAGATCCTGGCCAACCTCTCATCCAGACTAGAGGTTTGTTTGTTTTTACATAATTTTATTTTTCAGCTGAGATCAAATAACCCTAAAAACGTAGACTACCTGCTGCCTCTGGCCTTAAAGGAATTCTTTTTTTTTTTTAAATACTTTATTTTTTTTTTCTTCAAGTTACATCTCAGTCACAAACCCCTCCCTATTCCCCCTTCCTATCCCGCCCTTCCACCCTCTTCCCCCCAGAAGTTTCCCCTTTCAGTCCAACAGATGGTTCCTTCTCTTATAACAGTAAGTATTATACAAAACAACAGATATAAATATGCCACATTTATGAGAGTTAAATGGCCCAGTATACCTTCCCAATGTCCAATTTATACATATTTGGCCCCTGACTTTAACATTCTACTATCTAACCATCTCCATGACTTTAAAGGTCTATATGTGACTCAACATTCATACTAACTTGCAACACACTTTTAAGAGTATCTTCTTAAACACTCAGGAAAAGCCCTCTAAGGGTGTCCCAGAGATAAGTCACTGTTCTGGGGGTGGGGCCGGGTGGAGTAGGGGTGGAGCTGGGATGGTGTCTACTCTTGTCCCAGGACTGAACAGATGGCAAGAAACAAAAGTTGCAAGAGAGGGAAAGGAACAAAAGTCCAAAGAACAGCAAACATTGTTGTTTGAGATTGCTCTCAACCCAGAATGATCTTAAAATACAGTTTGCAAACCAAATGGACCACTTACTTACCTTACTGAAGTTTCCACATCGATGTAACCTAAACTCAGCACACCCTGACAAAACTAGCTCTACTCAAACTCAAGAATTCACCACCAAAACCTGTTCAACAAACTGCAACATAGTTTTGTTATGCTTGATACTGTTGTGCAATTAAAGTTAGCATATAGTTTAGACATAGAAAAAAATTCAAAAAGGTACGTTTGGATGCTCTTGTTTCATAATGGTTTTCATTATAATGATGTTTGTGAAGTAAGTCAGAAGACATTTTGGGAAAGCATAAATCTGAAGCACTGAATGTTTCAGCAAAAGGACCACACTCAATGAGGCCTTCAAAATAAAAGTTACTATTCAGGGAGGGGTGGTCATAACGAAGGTGCCACCAGCAAATCTGTTTCTGTTCTACACAGATCTGGCAATAGGCAGGCTGTAGCCCAGCTCTAGCAAGAGGATTCTGAGAGGCGAAACAGCTTTGTGGCTCTAAGACTGCATGCTAAGCGGTTTTTTGTTTTGTTTTGTTTTTTGCCTGTTCAAGTCCCAGATTTTGTCTGCCTGATCTTGGGCAGTGTAATCTCTCTGTGTCTCGGTCCAGCACCAACTGAATGGCAGCTGAAGACATAAGTTCATCCCATGAAGCCCTCCAGCTGATGTGAAACACATGAGACATAGGCTTACCGAAAGGGCTTACGGAGTCTCTCCATTTGGAGATTCAGAGGCCCACCAATACTAACCTTGTCTCTACGGTGAAGTCCAGACGAAAAACAGAGGACACCACTCCCAAGCCCTCTAGCCTTGAACAGAAACCACCACTACAGGCTCTTCTGAAGCCCAGCACCACTGCTCTCTCTCAAATGATGCACACTCTAGGCAGAAACACTTCTCAGCGAGCTAGGGGTTCATATAAAAACAGGAGAACCAACTGCCTAAGATTTCTCAGTAACACAATGAGTCACTTGCTACTCTGGAAACAGAGGGAAATGTCAAGGTTGCCAGAGAACCCCATGCAGATGTTTGAATAAATCATGTTCAAGTGCTCACCCAGCAAAGCCAGAGGACATTATTAAGACATCACTAGGTAAAGGGGTTCCATTTTTGTATTTCCTGTAAAGGACAAAATTCTGAAAATAGAGTTGAGAGGATCACAATAAGTTTAACTCCAAAATTAAAGAGAATATGCAACAAAGCTCAGAACTCCTGGGCTCTGCTGCAAGGATTTACCTGTTGTCAAACTGTTAACTCCAGTCTCGTTAACAGGACTGGTGCAAATTCCAAATTCAAAATTTAAAGGCAGCCATAGTGCTTGTCATATATTTTCTCTGTCGTACTATGTTGGGGAAGCAGACGCTGTAAACATTTGGAAACATCTGTCTGCAGCCAGCTTTTTAATTCCCTCTTCTAGAAGAATATCTCTAGTGTTCTGTGCTAATGACAGAATCCCTAAGTGCTCGTCTCAATTTCATGATACTTCAAATAAAGCTTGGGCTTTAATTCCAATTTCCACCGAGCCATTAACCCTAGCCTATCAGAAGAAATGGCAAGGATTATTTTCAGTCATTTAAACTGTCACGTTCAAAAAAAAAAAAAAACCCTTCTCTAGTCGACTAGTTGTTAGCTTGTCGATACTGAGATTCTTAGGATGTCTCCACACATATGACACAGCAAAGACCTGTAAAACCCACTTGCAGTTGCTGCGTGGTGCCCTTCCAAACAGAGCCCGTTGCATCGATTTGTTTATTTTTAGTAACTTTTCCTGAAAGACTTTAGATGGGCCGTTTTTTCAACTCCTTTGGCAGCCTGACCACCCCGCACAGAACTGAGCGCCGCACAGCTTCCAGCAGGAGTATAACAACGCGCTTCCCCACTAGGCTCCAAACCAAACCGATGTAACAGCTGAAGAACGACGACACTAAAATCAACCCTACTACCTACATCCGAAACGGCTGCAACAGGAAATAAACTTTTTCTCTCTTAAGAGTCCGGGGGGAAGGGGCCAGAAAGAGAAGCCTGCCTAGGTGGGCAGCGTTTAATCAATTCCCCCAACTCGGTGCGCACAGGAGATCTGGTCAGCCTCTAGCAGCTTAACCCTGAGCCAGCCTAGGGCGACACTCTTACCGCGCCGGTTCCCTGCCAGCAGGTGGCCGAGGCCACTTCCACAGGCCCGGGTGCGAATGGGGAAAAGTGGCCACTTTGGCCCAGCGTGGAAGCTGCCACAGCACGACGCCCAGCACTTTGCGAACTCGGAGGTCGAGAGCGGCAGAGCCTGGGCCGGATGAAGCTCAGTGGGTCGTCGGGTGCAGCCTCACCCTGCCCCCGCGCCGAGTGTCGGTGGGAAGAAGTGAGAGCCCTGCGCCCGAAACCAGGTGCTTACCTGCGGGAAGGAGCCCTCCTGGCGCGGGCCCCGAGGGTAGTCCAAGTGACCCCTGTCCAGCATCAGGTAGAGTGAGAAAATTACGACGCAGAAGATCGCGCTGCCGAACACGGTGAACTGGCGGCTTAACTTCATTTTTCTTCGATAGACTCGGGGCCGAGACACGGTCCTCACCCGAAGGAGGCGAAAGACTGAGGACTCCAGCCGGCGACCTCCAAGAGCTCCCTGATCCGGGCTGCACACCCTGTGCGCCGGGTCCCGGCCGCGCTCCGCACCTCGTCTCCGGAGCCACCACGCGCTCTCGGCCTACGCCCTGGACCGCTGCCGTCCCCGGGGCTGGCCGTGCCTGCAAGGCGGACTCCTGAGCAACAAGGAAGCAGTCCCCGCAAACTTGCTCTCCTGCTGAGTACCGAGACCCGGTAGGGCGCGCGGGGCAGTCAGAGGAGAGGTCGCTGCCCGACTTCCTGCCACCGCCGCCACCACTGAGTCGGCAGGAAAAGTTTTCTCGACAAGGGCAGGCGTGTCCTCCGCGCCCAGAGAACACGCGGGTTCCGCGGTTCCGGGCCCGAGCGTGCAGCGCTGGGAGCGAGGAGCGCGCGGCGGAGGGAACTGGACCTGGAGGCGCCGTGCCCCACAACTTAACGCCGGGACACCCAGGCCCACCCCCACAACACCGCCCCCGCGCCCCCGCCGGAGCCCTTTCCTGCCCCGGCTACTGGGGGGGCCCGGCCAGGATGCGCCCTGGGCGCCGGGGCGCTGCGATCCAGGACTTTCCTCGGGGTGTGCGTCCAATCCCCGGCCTCTCCCGGCCCCCGCCGCCCCTACCTTCCCCCTCGCGGGCCCGGGCTGCACGCGGAGGGCGCAGGGGGCGGGCGGCGCCGGGAGGAGGCAGGCAGAGCCAGGAGGAGAGGACCGTCCCCGGAGAGGAGCCCGCTCCAGCTGCAGCCGTTGAGCACCCCCTCCTTCCCGCCCCGAAAACGCGGAGATGGCGGAGGCAGCCGCGAAAGGAAGAGCCGGTTCCCCAGCGCCACACGGCGCTCCTGGACCGTCCGCCACGGGCTGGAGGGGACGGCGGCGGCGGCGCGGCGGCCGTTGGGTCAATAGGCGCCCGCAGCCCTGGAGCTGGGCAGCCGGCTGGCCCCGCCCCCTCCGACGCGCCGGGATGAGGGGGCGGACCCCCTGGCGCCCAATCACAGCGCGTCGCCTGCCAGGCCCGCCCAATGCCCGCCTCACTGGGCCCTGACAGTAGGAAGACCTCAAGAGGCTTCAGTGACAAGGGAGGAGGTTTTGCAGGAATTGAGGCCAGCGGCGGGGTGCTTCCAAGGCTCCAGCAGCCTGCGTTCCATAGCGGCTGTGGTTCATTCCCCAGATTCCATCCTCTGGTCGGGTTTTCTATCCTGGAACGCCCAGATCAGCGTGTCTTGGAAGGGTCCGTGAAGGACTGTAAGGAAAGGTAGACAAGAAATCTGAGAAGCCTTTTTGGACTCGTCTCTTCCTCTTGCTTTTGGCGACACCCTGGTGAAACCTGGCAGAAAAAGCCTGTTTGCGGGCAGACGTAGACATCTGAGGACAAAAATCTAATAAGAGGGAGATCTGAGAAATGTTTGTGCCTACTATTGAATTATGGTCTCTCAGCTCCGTATTCACCCTTTTTCATTGCTCTGTGAAAATGGATCTGGGCCTTTTAAGTAGATTTGTCCTCGCCTTCTGGGACGCTGTGTCAGTAGAGGGTGCTGAAGAGACATTACAGGAAATCAAGGAACTTGCTTCCTGGTTCTACTACATCTGATAAGCACTTTCTCCTGGCATACCTGCCTTTTTCAAGTCCCAGAATCCTTGGTGGCCAACAGTTTTGTATAAGTGTTGGGCATGGATAGCCTTCCTGGCACCCTATTAACAATGTTTAGCAAGTTCCGGGGCAGTATCACAATGATTCTCCGATCTTCAATTAGCAATACAGCAGTCTCCATAAAATCTCTATGTCAACCCTTGACTGCACGGGAAGCCCATCTTTGGGGGGCCCTTTATCAGCTCAAGAGGTAATTATAAGGTTTGCTCTCCACAGCTGTTGTCTATATTCTGTCTGGTTTTCTTCTTGCTAGCGAATCCCTAGTTACTCAATTCTCTATTAGGGTTAAGAATTCCTTTTATTAAAGCCCTCCTTGTCCAGGAAGTAGTCCCAAGAGGTAGACCTGCAATGGCAGGATTTAAAGGTCAGGCTGTTTGACCTTTGACTAGAGCTCCTTGCCAAAGAGAAATAGAACGGTAATTTGGGTCATGAAGAGCATCATCACAGTTAATTAAGCAATCGCCTGTGGTTGATTCGGACGATGTGCCAGAGGAGCAAGTAATGGGGGCCAGGTGACAGCCACTAAAGCCATGATAAGGACAGTAGTGGTGGAGGATGCTTTGGAGTGCTTTTGAATGCTTATAAGAGAAATGGCAAACCAGGATCCATCAGCTCTCCTATGGTATGAGAATCAAAGAGATTCCATAATGATTCTAAGAGAACCACTCCTGTAGCAAGTAGAATTTTATAACTGAAAATCAAATGCTCAATTTTGGAGTTACTGACTTACTGTTATTATTGAATTCACAGAATGACAAGTTTTTTTGTTTTTGTTTTTGTTTTTTACCCTAAAAAGTTGATGGATTAATTGGTGAATGCTAAAATCCTAAAATGTGGAATGTGTTCACTACAGCTAAGTCTAGCAGTCCTGTCTGGCATGCCCCACCTCACCCCCAACACACCCCTGTACAGTTAGTTGCTCCAAGCCTCCCTTACCAGGAGAAGCAGAGTGTCATTCGGTGGCTGAGCAGACTGGGTTTCCTTTGCTTGAAAACCTTGTCATTTTGGACTGGAGAGATGGCTTCGTGGTTAAGAGCATTGGATATTCTTCTAGCGCAGTGATTCTCAACACGTGGTCCCAACCCCTTAGGACGCTGACTGACCCTTTCACGGGGTTGCCTAAGACCATTGGAAAACACAGATTTAAATTATGATTCATGGCAGTAGCAAAATTACAGTTATGAAGTAGCAATGAAAAAATATTTGTGGTGAGGGGTCACACAACATGAAGAACTGTATTAAAGGGTTTCAGTGTTAGAAAGATTAAGAACCACTGATCTAAAGGACCTGGGCTCTCCACCCATATGACAGCTCAGTAACTCCTGGTTGGTGGAAATCTGACACTTCCTGGTCTTGTTGGTCACCAGTCATGCATGTAGTGTGCCCATGCAGGCAAGACACCCATATACTGAAAAACTAAAAATTTAGAAAGCCTTCCCATCTTTGGAGTTCAGGGGATTGTAGGAATATAGTTTTTTTTTTTCTAAAATACTCATCTTTCAATAAAGTCCACAAGATGTGGTGGTCCTCATCTGGGCCAGATGCCTTGACATGGAATTCACATCTTTCTCAAAACTCATCAACGACCTGAGAATATGATCACATTTTAGTGTGCTCCTGTGGGATAGAATACAGCAATAATTCACACACCAAATTAGCTACAATTGTGTCTAATATATGTTGTGAGAAATTGGGAACCATATATAGAAAATGTTTCAAAAGGTCTGGGGCCATGAAAGGTAGAATGTAACACTATATATAGTGAAAATCTATTCCTACTCTGGACTGCAAAGATGGCTTAGTAGTTAAGAACACCTGTTGCTCTTGCAAAGGCTTGGGTTGTGTTGCCAGCACCAATATTATAACTCAGAAACCTAGCTACAGCTCCAGAGGACCTGATGCCCTCCTATTGCCTCCTTGGGCATTGTGTGCATATGGTGCACAGATATACATGCAAGCAGAACATTAATATAAATAAATTCAAAAAATAAAAATAAATAAATTTTTAATGTATTTCTGCATGTAGGGATTTAGCTAGTGCAGTTAGAGGTAATTTGACTGACAGACACTTTATGAGATTGAGATGACAGAGTTTCATGACATGAAGTGGAAAAGGAAGTCAAATGGCTTAGAGAGAAACAAATATTGTACCGGATTTATCATATGCAAGTTGCAAACCCCTCTCCCAGGCTGTGCTCCATGCAGAGACACAGAAGCTACACCCTTCATTGAAGTTTTGAGAGAGACAATAAAAAAATCTCTGTGGATTCTCTCCCTGTGGGCCAGGTATGACTATAGACAATGGCATGTTCAGCTGACCTACCTGATTTACATGAAAATGACAGGATTCCAGAATAGCAGCGCCACACAGTACTTAACCAACAGGCAGAGTAGACTCATTTATCTTAAGAAGTAGCAGACTATCTTGGCCCACAGAGATGCCCTCAGAATGTAATTTATAAGCACTCTAAATAGAATATTATTTATTTTCAACAGATAAAGCTCTAGATCAGTTAGCCAAACACTGACTTCAGTAGCCACAAGAGAGAGGTATAAACTATCACTCAGTTTTCATACCTAAATCAGCCCACAGACCGGGAAACATTTGGTTGCCCTTTTAGGAAAGATCTTGTACTGTAGCCACAATACACAAACAAAAAGGTGTATCATTTTGCAGGAGGAAAAGTTGTTTATTTAGTATACGGACTACACATTAACAAATTTCAAATGAAGCCATAAAATTGGAGCCATAATCAAATCTAACTGATGTCCTTATAAGAGAGAAACACACTATAACATATAATGATGCACACAACAACCATCTAATGACACAGTGAAAAGGCAAACAGCTCTAAGCCATGTAAGAAACCAGCCCTGCTGACATTTTGGTTTTAGACTGCTGGCCTTGAGACTCTGAAAAAAATATTATGTTATTTGTGTCATCCTATCTTACTCTGATAGCTTTGGTATATGTACACTGGTACAGAAAGCAGCCTCTCACCTAGAACATAATATAGAAAGAAATCATACAATTCAATAGGGAAAAATGTGCAACAGCATTAATTATCAGGGACGGACATATTAAAATAGCAATAGATATCACTTTATACTTGCCATGATGGATTTGGAAGCATGTAAAATAATGTTATTGAGGATAGGGCATAAAGGGGGCCCTCATAAACTATTGGAAGGATTGTAAAGTGTCACATCCAATAGAAACAATTTGTGGTACAGTGGTACAGTATTGGGACAGCTATGGAAAACTGCATGATAATTCCCTGCAAAACTGAAAATAGATCTGCCCTATGACCCAACAATACTACTACTCTGTGTGTGTGTATGTGTGTGTGTGTATGAGTGTGTCTACAATCTACAGTCTACAAGCAACTTCTCTTTTCTAGAAAATTAATTTATATTATATTGCTTATGTGCATATTCCACTAAGACATTTTACTGTGGTATCTTGGCTATTGGGAGTCATGTTGCAACAACATCAGAGAGCAAATGGTATCTAATAAGATACTGCTTTCCCCAGGCTGGAGAAAGGTAGTGGTAGGTCACTTGGTGAGCAAACATGAAGACCACAGGTTTGATTCCCCAGACAAAGCTGAACAGTGTAGAGTGCATCTTTAATTCCAGCACTCCTATAGCAGGATGAAAGGTAGACAGAGGAGGATCCCTAGAAACTCAGTGGCCAACTAGTCTAGTATGTACAGCACGGGTGGATAAGAGACCCTATCTCAAATGAGGTTTAAGTGAGGACCCACACTCAAGGTTGCCCTCGACCACAAAAGGTTAAATTTCTTTTAAAGATGCCATTTCACACTTGTCCAATTCATGCCTTAGTAATGAGAAAAAAGATATTTTTAATGTGTGAATTGATGTCTCCTAGAGTTGATAATAACCGCTCTAATGATACCTCATTAGATACATGTTCTCTTATGCTCACTGAACTTTTGAAAACTTTATAGTTATGATTGTAGAAAACCAAAAGGCACAGAAGGTTTGGCCCTTTGCTCTCCTGGTTGTTGAGAAATTCTGCCAAGGGGCCTAAGCATTCTTCTGTATTCTTCCTGGATATGCTGAAAATGCAGGCCTGACCACTCTTCAAGCTGGGCCACTTTTAGGGTCTGCCTTTGTCAAAAACAACTGAATAACCAAACAACATCTCCTTCCGAAGAGCCAATTTGCTTACCACATACCACACAGAGAGAAGAGATACCAAAATTCAGTATTCCTTGACTGTGACACAAAGCTACGGTCCATGTGGTTTCCCCCTGAACCCTTCTTCACCTTACACCCAGTGGGGCTCTGAGGACACAGGAAACAAGCACTGCCAAAGTCATACAACTTGGACATGTCCCCTTGTCTCTAATCCACAGGTATCTCATGCTTCCTACCAGTATCTGTAAAGCCGTAACCGACCACAGATCCTTCCTGAGTCCTGAAAGCACCCACCTACCAAAGACTTTGACATTGGGGTGTGTTTTCTCTCTGCTGTGATTTACTTCCATGACAGAAGCTTGTGGAAGGGTTGTAGAAGTAATTAAATTATTTACCAGCATTTGTATTATATTTCATTGGTTGGCAGTGTTAATCCTTAACCTGCCATTATAAATGAGCACATAGAGGCCTGACAGATTTTAACAAGTCTTGACCTGCATTGTGCAATCTTAGTTAGCTTTTAATTCTATTTCCCAAATATGACCCCATATATACATACATCCCTTTGGACTGCTATTCTCCACGCTATGCTGATGTTCCAGGCCATGTGGAATCATCTTCTTTCACCTACCTCATCGTGTGTCTCCTTCTTCCTCCCTTAGCTTCTTCTCTCTTTTCCTGGAGGCCTCTTCTTCTGGAGGCTTTTCTTCTACTGGAGGCTTCTTCTACCCATCAACCTCTCTGCTACAGAAGTTTGAGCACCTTAGTCCTGCCTACCTCTTTGTCTAATCTCAGGCCTCAGCATTTATTTAACCAATCACAGACAAGAAAGTAAGACAGCGTTACTTGACCTACAGCAAGCAAGCTTCAGGGAGCAGGTTAATTAACATTTATAATGCATGACATCACCCCATCAAATCCTTCCTTTTATTGAATAAAAAGGCTAACTTTTTAACTTACATAGTAAAACACTAAGAATGAGTATGAAAAAATCAAGAAAACCATATATAAAAGTTGTACACATAATGTTTAGCCTATTTGTATAAGGCAACCTTGAAGAAGAAAAAAAATCATCTATCTTGGTGTGTCTAAAGTTCTGAACCTAAATATTTTCTATTGTATCCTATATTTATAAACCTAAAGATTTTATTTAGATTCAAAAATATATTTCTAGATCTTAAACCATTTAAGCTCAATTGGAAAGTTATATCTATTATGTCTTCAACCCCACCAAATACATAAGAAGGGATAAAGTTATTATTTGAGTGAGTAGGAAGTACAGGAGAGCAGCTTCCAAAAAGAAGAATGACAGTTTACTGCCTAGACATATCTCTCAATACCATTGGAGCATCATTTTCAGCCTTCTGACGAAGCATATCTCACAGACTAAATTGTGCAGCAAGAAATAAGAAGGATTTTCCCACTCTGTCTTTTCAGAATCAGGACATCGACTTACCTGCATTTTAAGCTCTGGTCCATCTTTGGACTATATATAGCCTGTTGAGAGAGCAGGAGCATTTTGTCCAGTAGGAATTATCTCCTGATGGAGATTTCTGATGCTCATTGTCTCCTTCTAAGTCAAATGGGAACTGTCAGGAACTGTCTCAAGTCAAAGAATTCTTAAAATAATAAAAACATTTTAAATGCCATTTTCTAAATGCCTCTGAGGGTTTTGAAGACATCTATAGATTTATTTATAAATCTATCTATATCTGTCTGTCTGTCTATCTATCTATCTTATGTTTGAGCAGGCAAACTGTATATTTGTAACCATTTGCTATCTGTTTAACCTAGGAATAATATTTTTGTGATAAACTAAGACTAGTATTTGACATGACCAGGAGCTTGATTGGCCTGCCATCAATCAACCCATAAAATGATTGAGAGTAAACCTGTACTTTTAAATGAGTTGTATAGGCACAATACCTTATGTAAGAGTTGAAATATACATATATGTGTGTCAAATATAAAATTCTATACCAATGAATCAAAAATTAACCTATTTTGTATCAATATATAAAATTCTATACCATTGTATCAAAAAATAACCTTATTGGAGAATAACAATAGCTTTTAAGTTTCAGAGCAGATTCAATAATCTACCCTTATATCTTATCATTTCTATATTATTTACCCACAAAGGGGCATGTCAAGGAGGACAATAAGCCAGTAAAGGGAGCAGCAGAAGGAAAATGAAAAAACTGGAAGATGACTGTCCCATCTTCAGAATTCTTCCCATTATAAGTTGACATGGCTTCCATCTGTCTTTCCCAATAGGATACTAGCTCCTTGAAGCCTTATGGTTTGCCACTGTATCTCAACGGGGAGAACAAACCCTATAGATAGTGAAGCTTCTGAATGATTTAAGGCTTGGAAAGGATTTGAAGCACTGGTTAGGGTGGGCTTACTAGTGCTAGAAATGAGTTAGCTGCCCTGGCTTATACTAGAGGTGTATTTGTTAGTCTACATTTAAAGCTGTTCTTGGGACTGGACAGAGATGGTTAAGGGTACTGGCTGCTTTTCCACGGGTCCCCCACATGGCAGCTCACAACCCATCTATAACTCCTGTTCCAGGAGGTCCAGCATCCTTTTCTGGCCTATGTAGGTACCAAGAATGTACATGGTACAGACATACCTGCAGGAAAAGCTCCTCTACACATAAAATAAAAATAAAATTTAAAAATATATTCTTAGCTTTATGAATCATCTCTATTTTTTCCCAAAGTATTATCTTCAACGCCCACTAAAGAGAATTCCTGAAAAAAAATTATGATTTTTTCTAATTATAATCACTATAGGAAAGTCAATATTTTGATAGAAAGAAATAAACTCTGTGGTGGGTGTTTAATATGTTTCCTCATTTAGCTTTCATAATTCTGCCATATTAGTGTGTTGATACCTGTTTTGTCTATAATGAAACTTAGATGCTAAAAGATTAAATAACTTGGTTTAAAGTATATAACTATTAAATGCATAGCTTGGTTCTTCTGTTTTCAAAACTTTTCTATTTCCTCTAGCATTCTATAGAATTGAGTACATTATCCCAGCCCTCAGAAAGCAGAGGCAGGTGGATCTCTGAGTTCAAGGCTAGCCTGGTCTACAAAACAAGTTCCGGGGTAGCCAGGGCTCTTCAGAGAAACCTTGTCTCAAAAAACATACAAACGCCGGGCAGTGGTGGCGCACGCCTTTAATCCCAGCACTTGGGAGGCAGAGGCAGGCGGATCTTTGTGAGTTCGAGGCCAGCCTGGTCTACAAAGTGAGTCCAGGACAGCCAAGGATACACAGAGAAACCCTGTCTCGAAAAACCAAAAAAAAAAAAAAAAAAAAAAAAACATACAAACAAAATAGAATTGAGTATACTTAGCTTGTGTAATGTGGGTATATTTTCCATGATTACACTTGGTACTGTGTTATTCAGTGTAAACTCCTATAAACATTTCTAGGTGCTTTAGGCGATTTAAGAAGAGACACAAAACCCCAGTCCAGATTATCAAGATGGGATCCAGATAGCCTCCAAGAGATCAACAGAACAATATGGAGCTGAGCTGTCAATGGCATTAATAGTTCTGATGTCTCCTGGAACAAGATCAGTGCTCTGTGGGTTCAAGATCAGCACCCCACAAGAAAAAGGGATGCCCAAACGCTACTGCTGTCACCCAGCATGGCTTGTTGTTTCTCAGTCACTGACTGGCCAGGGGATATGCTCATATCACTTCTTTCCAAGTCTAACATGAATACACCCAATGGACAAACATTTTTCAGAACTACAACTCTGGGTACAAAGAAGTCTAGGAAAAGTAAGCTACCAGTCTCTACAGAATGAAGGCAGCAGAAAAGGGAGGTAGAGGCACATTGAGGGAGCCAGCCTACAGCACTCATTATAGGCAATTGTAGGAAAACATGCTTCTACAGAGAGAATGAATTGAGTGTTAAAAACAACTCCTGCCGGGCGTTGGTGGCGCACGCCTTTAATCCCAGCACTTGGGAGGCAGAGGTAGGCGGATCTCTGTGAGTTCGAAGCCAGCCTGGTCTACAATGTGAGTCTAGGACAGCCAGAGCTGTTATATAGAGAAACCCTGTCTCGAAAAACCAAAAAAAAAAAAAACAACTCCCTCTCTACAGGATACCTGTACTATATAATAAATTATTCAAACTCCAAATTCCTGGCATTACAATCTTTGTAATTTACTCTGAGGAAAATGTCTTCTAGTCACATGATAATTAAGGCCAACAATACATCTAAATATGTACATATCACAAGCAAGAAAGCTACTTGTGATGTAGGAGCCTTTCATTTTCAATAGCCCTTTGCTTGTTGTCACTGTTATTGGCATGATGTGAAGATCAGGCTTGCTTCCAGTAGCCCTAAGTTGTTTTCTCTGGATTCTCTCTGACTTTGATTTCTCATGCACCATACTCAACAAGGAAAAGCTTAGGAACTGAGCACTCTAAAGCTTCAAAGACAGCAAATCCAAGCCCCAAGGGCAAAATCTTTACCCAAGGTTTCAGAAAGAGCAGATAGGAAGCCTAGCTTCCTAGTTTGTGGTCAAAAACTCTGTTTATTGCAACAAAAGCAAGCTTGAAACTGTATTCTGTCTAATAGACATTAAGTGGTGTGTGTGTGTGCAAGTGTGTGCATGTACCTGTGTGTGTACATGTGTGTGGTAAGCTCTTGTGTGTGTGCACTTGTGTATGTACACTTTCATGTTTGTGCATGCGTGTACACTTGTGTGCATTCGTGTGTGTGCTCGTGTGTGCATTCGTGTGTGTGCACTTATGTGTGTGTTTGTGCATGGATGTGTACACATGTGTGTATATCTGTGCACTTGTGTGTATACACTTGTGTATCTGTGTGTGTGCACTTGTGTGTTCCTATTTATATTGAGTTCAATAACAAGTAAAACTCAGTTATCTCTTTTTTTTAAGATTTTATTTATGTATTATGTATACAGTGTTCTGTCTGCATGTATGCCTGCAGGACAGAAGAAGGCACCAGATCCCATTATAGATAGATGGTTGTAAGCCCCCATGTGGTTGCTGGGAATTGAACTCAGGACCTATGGAAGAACAGTCAGTGTTCTTAAGCTCTGAGCCATGTCTCCAGCCCCAGTTATCTCTTTAAGGAAGTATTCTCAGATGTAAATTAGGAAGCAAGTCAATAACACTAAGTGACAAGATAGTGGCAGAGGGAGGCTGTTGTCACTGGGAAAGGGGACACAGGGGCTTCAAGATGATAAGTTCCCAGAAAGCAAGGTTTTATAACTTTTCCCCAGCATTTTGAAATTCAATGCAGCTGTCTTTTTGGGTTTAGATTTTTGGGTAAGGCCAAATGCTTCCTGTGGATTCCTTCTTTGACTCCAACACTCAGAAAGAGGAACTCTTATCAAGTCCATTAGCAAGTAAGAAACTGAGGCCCGCCCTTTGCTAGTTTTCCTGAACCTGTGCTGTTTGTAACAGAACTAGCGTGCTATGTCTATGACCATGTTGTTCGCTCCACTAGCCAGGGGAAACCTACAGGGTGAGTAAAGGAGGGAACCCTATTTTACAATCAGAAAAGTTAGGAAAAACAGGAGACAAATTGCACACACACATAGATCACACATAATTAGGATTACATCTGTTAAAAATACACATCATAAGAGACCAGAACATAGGACACTGATGAGTTAAGGTGATAGAAATATTTGTGCTTTTTCCCTTCTCTGTTTTGAGATTTATTATAAAGCAACCACATCAAATTACAATGGAAAACATCTATATGGTCTAAGATTAACTTCCCACTTACCTGGAATATAAAACTTTATTTTGACGCTCTGCTTTCCTATAGCTTCAGAAACCTCTCCTGCTCACTGAGTGACTTCATTACCAAACTGATGGCACCAGATCATTCTAGCTATGCAAATCACACGGCCACAGCCAGCTGAGGAAAAGGCGGATAAAAAGATTACATTAAAAATTAAAGCAATGCATAGCGACATAGAAAAAATTGTGCTTAAAATTATCTCTACATATTTAAAATTCATGCAATTACAAAGCCAGTCATAGCCGGGCGGTGGTGGGGCACGCCTTTAATCCCAGCACTTGGGAGGCAGAGGCAGGCGGATCTCTGTGAGTTCGAGGCCAGACTGGTCTACAAAAGCGAGTCCAGGACAGCCCGAGCTGTTATACAGAGAAACCCTGTCTCGAAAAACCCAAAAAAAAAAAAAAAAAAATTAAAGCAATGCATAGCGACATAGAAAAAATTGTGCTTAAAATTATCTCTACATATTTAAAATTCATGCAATTACAAAGCCAGTCATAGCCGGGCGGTGGTGGGGCACGCCTTTAATCCCAGCACTTGGGAGGCAGAGGCAGGCGGATCTCTGTGAGTTCGAGGCCAGCCTGGTCTACAAAGTGAGTCCAGGACAGCCAGGGCTACACAGAGAAACCCTGTCTCGAAAAACCAAAAAAAAAAAAACAAAAAAACAAAGCCAGTCATGACAAATATTAACTCTTAAATCAGATTCCTTTTGCCCCCTGATATTGTGACCTTGAACTACAACTGCCAAATAATACATAAGCAATGGCTGCCAGAGAAATAGCTCTTCAGACCATAAATGATAAATGCTTTTTTCTTAGAATGTGATATCAGTGATCTCAGCTTCCTGGCTTTTGTTGATTTTCAATGTCTTGTATCTATTCACTCTGGTATATTTTGATCACTCTGAAAGCCCAGCTTTCGGTCTTCTACTATGTGTGTGGCTGTAGGGTTTGCTGCTGCTACTGTGATGTGATGTGTTTTCTGTCAGAAGAAATTTACAGGCACATTAGCCTACCTGACAGGCACAATGAGGCACTGGGCTTTCCTGAAGAAAAGCTTCCACAGTCTGGAGTCCTCTCTGTCTCTGTAGCTCACCCTCATTCTAAACCTGAACTACATACCACAGTAGCTCAAAAGCAGACCTCAGCCTATCAGTCTGTGTATATTGCCTTAAATCCTGGTTTTAACTCTCCTGTGCCCAGTGCACAGTGTTAAAACAGTTCTGGAGTAATTAATTCACATTTCCACAACAATCTGATGACTCCAGCCTTTGATAAAAGCTAATGTCTTTCCTTCCTTACAACCCACATAGAAACCAAGGAAGGGATAGGTAGAAAAAGTCGTGGACCAAGGAGGAAAGGTAGCATTCAAGAGACATACAAACAAAAAGGCAATATAATTAATTTTTGTAGAGTGTTTCAAGAGAAAATTCTAGAACGATTTGCTTTTCTCAGTATGCAGGAAAAAAAGTCAAGAAAAAATTATTAAAAATTCAGAAACATAAAGTGAGACAGCCAAAAAGGTAAATTATTTTCTTAGAAGATTCCAACTAAATGAAAATATTTCCCTCAAGGTTGCTGGGAACCAAACGCCTATGCATTTTCAGTTTCTTGAATATTATTTCTGCTCCTTGGGGAACTTGCTAAGACTGAGCAATTCTGGTTCTGGCACATTCATATGGTAGCTGATGCTAAGGCATGTGTGCTGTGTGAAAGCCTTCATGCCTTCTAAATAGTCACCAAGGGGAGGTGTCTATTTTGAGAGTGTGGCCTTTGTCCTCTTAATGTCTGAGTCCTCAGCAAGTAACTGTGTAACCCACAGAAGCTATTTACAGTGGTCTGAGAACACACGCACCTTCCACAATTCTTGTATTTACCAAGTCAATCTATAATACTGGTTTGAGCCACTCGCTGAATGGATAAATAAAAGGAGCCTGGTACAATTTGCCAACCAGGAATGGGTGATTTTCTTGGGACTCATTCTTTAGGTAAATATCCGGGGACATCCACATTTGTTCTCCTCGTCCTTCTGTCTCAGCCCATGATCCCAGGATGCTTCAGGGGAACTAACTCCAGCTGCATTCCTGCCCATGGCCTCCGGCCCATCCATCTTGAGAATTCAGATGAGAACTCTCCCTTGTTTCTAGTAGCATGGTAGTCATAAGAGAGACTAGCTCATTCTGGAATATGACCTGTAGCCTAATTCCTCCCTAGTCTGCTTTTCCACAATGGCAGGAATTCTCTAGGCCTTTTGAAGTCTGGAAAAACTGAGGATCCAGACTGGGATTACAATTTCCAAACTGTCTCGATAGCAGCTGGTTCAACCATCCACTCACCACAGCAGCACCAGGTCCCCAGTCCAGCTAGTCACTGGGGAAACACAGAAACTGAAGGCAGAATAATCTACCCTGAAACACTGGAAACCAGGGCACCAGCCACCAGTTTTTGTTGTGTGGCCCCTCTACACTGAGAGGCACTCAGAAAAATAATTCATTTACGTAAGGAAGTTTGAGTAGCAGTCTTGCTGAAACAGAAGGTCAGATTAGATGACCAACTCATGGTGTCATGTGTTCATTTTCATGCTTTGTTTTATTCGCAGGACTTTAAAACAATAACTAAAGACTCATTTCATAAACAATGTACATTTGTGTTTATATTGAGACCACTGGGAAGGATTTTCACATTGAGTTATTTGAACGAATGCCTGTCCAATGCTGACCATGTGCCAGCAAGCCCCTGCTGTAGGCCCTTGACATACATTAGACAACATCTACTGACTTTTCTGTATATGAGCTGTACCTTGATGCCAAGAATTCCTGGGACCTCTGACACACCCACCCACCATTCCTATACCAGCTATTTCTCTACATTCTCCAAACCATGAGACATCTTCTAGCACTAAACCTAAGACACCCCCGCATTGTGGAGCCAATTCACTGAGACGAGAACCTCCTGGAGATGCATTGATCTTGTTATCAAAGTCTTGAGAATGTGTTGGCTTTGCTGCTGAGAGCTCTACTGAAACTCTGTGCCTAAACAGATTAACTGACAAAAGGGACCCTAGAACATGGAAGGATTTGGCAGCCTGGGTGGCTACACTCATAGCCATCTGAGGAATGTAGGTATGAGATTGATACAGAGGGAGAATTATTCACCTGGAGCCTGGCTGTCAAGAGAAAAAATCCAAACCTGGGAACTTTTCTCCTAAGAGCCCTTATGACATTTTATTCTTTAAATAAATGTTTTCTTCCTCTCTTTAGGTGAGAGATTGACATTTTAAGATCAGTCATCCTCTGCATTGCAGGTTTGGTAGACTGAGAACAAGATAAATGGAAATTAAGCACAATTTCCATTTTTTTTTAATAAAAGTGCCTAAAATAGGTGCCTCCTAACTCAACACAAATGACACTGTTTCCCCTCAACAGCCATTCTCTTTGTGGTGGCTACCCCAGTATGTTTAGATTTCCAAATCCTGCCCTGTTTTCTCTCTATGATTTGTTCTGAACATATATATGTATATATATGGTATATACATATATACCTGCTGCTTGCACCTCAGTTGAAAGCAAAGCATATTACACCAGGTTTTTCTCCATTCCAGCCAAGGCTCTCCTCTGGGCTTTCAGACACACTCACTCTTTCTAGCTTTGTCATCCACTCTCCTTCAGCAGATAAACTGAACTTTTTTCTGGAAAGCAGAACTTCTTATGCTTTTTCCACCAGAGAAATTTTTATAAAATTCTAGATGTTTAATTATATATAGTAGGTATAGACATCAAACATCTAATGAATCATAAATAAATATATTTCAGACCAATTCCTTGCTATATTTACTAAGGACAAAAGCAAATTTTTATACACATGAAATAGAGGTGCTCATTTTCTTTTCCATAAAAATTAAATCTTGAGCCGGGCGGTGGTGGCACACGCCTTTAATCCCAGCACTTGGGAGGCAGAGGCAGGTGGATCTTTGTGAGTTCGAGGCCAGCCTGGTCTACAAAGCGAGTCCAGGACAGCCAGAGATATTCAGAGAAACCCTGTCTCGAAAAACCAAAAAAAAAAAAATTAAATCTTGGCAGAATATTTAATACTGCAAGACATAGAATCTCTTCAATATTTTTCAACATTACTTGAACATTATTTTGATCTTATGATCCTCAGTGCTGAGAATGCTATTTGTCATAAATGCATCGCACAAAATCACAGAAGCATGTGGAGGGCCATTTTAGAAAGTAATGGAAACTCTATCTTAATCCCAAGACAAAAATTCATCAATGATTGTGTGTGTGTGTGTGTGTGTGTGTATGTGTGTGACTCAGATCAGTAACCTAAAAAACAATCCTATAATCAAACACTCTCACCCAGCACAGTCTAAAAACATACTAGTCTTTATACATGCTGAGAAATGATGGTAGGAAAATATTGCAAGTCTTTGTTTTCCATAATTATACCACTATGTTTCTATAGGAGCAAAATATTTTGTGTGTACAGTAAAAACAGTGCACATTCATAACGTACAGTAATCTTGAATCTGAGCTGCAGGGTTGCAGTGAACACTGGGAGGCATGGCGGCATGCCTGCAGAAAGCACATGGTGTGTTCAGATCCAAGGCTGCAGTGGAGCGGTGCCACGGCACCACACAGAGCTTCCAAGAGACCTCAGGTACATTATACATATGATATTGAATTAACTTTTGGTTGTTGCATGTTCAAAAACCTTTTACCATTGTCAAAATTTCACAGCCCCCACATCCAATTATGCAACCCACAGTTTAAGAAGCTGGATTGATCGTAAGCTAATGCTGAATTGTTCCCCCTAGTTCACAATAGTCAGTAGTTCCTTGTGTTAAGGACTCTTCCCTTTACTGTGACAAACTACCTTTGATAAAGACAAGATTCACTTGGGGTCTTCACTTGAGGAGTTATAATAAATACATCATGGTAGAGAAGGCAGGATATAGCAGGAACTTGAGATAGCCAGTCACATTACACATACAGACAGGAAGCAGAAGAAAATGAACACAGATAATACAGTTTGTATTGTATATATCTTTGTTATTCAGTCCAGGACCCCAGCCAAAGACGACAGTGGCCAACACACACACACACATACACAAACACACAGACACACACACATACACACACACACAGACACAGACACACACACATACACACACACACACACACACACACACGGATACACAGAGAGAGAGAGAGAGAGAGAGAGAGAGAGAGAGAGAGAGAGAGAGA
>CAJQZJ010000567.1:1843609-1859628 GCA_907164525.1 Lophiomys imhausi
AGAGAGAGAGAGAGAGAGAGAGAGAGAGAGAGAGAGAGAGAGAGAGATCAGGTCCTCAGTTAATCCTCTGTGAAAATACCCTCACAGACACACCCAAAGGTGTACCTCACTAATGCCATAGGGGTTTCTTAATCCAATCAAAATAACAATAGAAATCAACTGTTACTCACCTCTTGTTATATCAGTAGTTGGCTGGCCTCTCTAAAAGCCAGGTTTCTTTTAGTGTTTAGCTCATTTTAAATCATCTTACAGGTATAATGGCTCTTATTTCACTGAGCCAGTCACCAGGTATTTCTTACAGTGTACTGTTTAGTTCACAACAGGTAAGTGCTGGATGCCAAAGAATCTTAGGATGCTGGCTGTGGTGAGGGGCACTGGCTGAGGTCAGCCGGGACCTTCTGTGAGTGTTTTCTCTCTGACTAGTATCTGACCTGAGCAAGGGCACAAGTCTCTGAGACTGTCACTCTTTCACTGCAGGCAGAGTTGCTTTTCTTCAGTCACTAACACTCTCCTTTTTCTGCTGGTTTGATGATCAGGCTGCGGTGGAAGCAGAGGCCTCATAAATAAAGTAAAAGTGGGCTGGAGAGGTGGCCCAGAGGTTAAGAGCACTGGCTGTTCTTCCCAAGGACCTGAGTTCAATTCCCAGCAACCACATGGTGGCTCACAGCCATCTACATTGAGATCTGCCCGGGCATATATGTAGAGCAAATACTGTATACATAATAAATAAATAAATAATGCTTAATAAATAAATAAATAAATAAATAAATAAAATAAAATAAAATAAAGTAAAAGCTCTCTTAAGACTCCTAGGACTTCCTAATTTTAACCAACAGGGAAGTTCTAATGCTACGACTTATGCCTTTGGAAGGCCCAAAGAGATACTTTAAGGGAACACACATATATAGCAGTTACTCTTCTGTATATTTAAGTATATTCTCCTGCCCCAGGATTGTCCTATTTCCAGGACCCTATGTGTAAAGAGACAGTTGTCTAAGCTTTAAATATATATAAAACCAACTGTTCTGCCCTAATTAACCACATGCAGCTGACCTGCTCCATTGTCCCCTTATCACTGTGAGCTCTGGACCAAATGTCTAGGAGGATGACTTAAGGGCCTTGAGCTCTGGACCTAATCTCTAGGAGAATGAAGTAAGGACCTTGAAGCTGGATGCCCTGGATAAGGCTCCATCTCCAATGAGGACTCCCTTGTTTAGCCCATAATGTCCAAATACAATTGGATAACACTGCAGCTCAGCTCACCACCTCCCTTTGCTTTGTGTTCCCATCCTTTAAAAAAAAATGTTGCACAGCTCCCTTCAAGGACATGGTTCAGATCCTGAACTGGCTGACTCCCTGAGCTCAGAAAACAAAGCTTTCATTTTTAAGTTTCCTATCTGAAGTGAGTTTCTTGGCTTCCACCCCAAACCCAATATATGTAGTATAGGGAGTAATCATAGTGGGTCAATTGGGATTCCAGGAACTACGATCTAATCAAACAGGACAATAACCAATATGGCACCAGATTACAAAAACAAACTATAAGTCCAGATAACACCAGACCTATGTTTGTGACAGTTAATCAGCACAATTCCTTAATTTTGTGGCATTTCAGTGTTTCCAACCACTTTCCTGGAATCTGCATCTCAGGATTGGTACTGTTGATTTGTTTGTATCAGCTAAACAAATACCTTCAGTTTGCACAATATTGTATATTTCCTTATGTGTGAGCCACTAGATATTCTTTTCACTATTATGAGAGAATTGTCTTTTTTCCCTTCTGTCTTCTCAATGACCTAAAGGTGTTTTATAAAGTAAAATTTGAAAAATAAGGCTTTCACTGGGTGTGGTGACGCATACCTTTAATCCCAGCACTCGGGAGGCAGAGGCAGGTGGATCTCTGTGAGTTCGAGACCAGCAGGTCTATAAAGTGAGTCCAGGACACTCAGAGCTACACAGAGAAACCCTGTCTTGAAAAACCAAAAAAAAAAAAAAAAAAAAAACTTTCTAAAATTCAATCAGACTTGAGAAATATGCAACAGTTGGTATTGAGGCCAGGCAGATTATTTGAAATTCAGTACAATTCTCCAATTTCTAACACCAAGAAAATAAAAAAGAGAGAGAAGCAGAAAAGAAAACCTTGTGATCCTTTTTAGATCTCATCTGTGCATATATCTATTTAGTTAATTTCAGTTTCTTGTATCAAAAAGCTATAGAAACTGACCATATGCTATTGGTCAGAGAGAGGAAAGATTCTATATTCAGTTTCTAAAAGTGAATCCCACTGGTGTATCATGCATTTAAAAAGTCAAGTAGTACGGTGTAAGTTATAGTGAGGTACTCTCTCTATTTCCCTGACTTCCTAATAACATTTCATGGCTTTCTCTTCTTTCTTCCCTCAGTCTTACTATAAATACCAGAGCTGATGACTGACTTTTATTGCTGCTTTTCAAGCAACCTCCTCAGGCTTGCAAATCAGCTACAGATTCTGGGAGCCATCTCCCAGTCTCCTGCCCTTCCTCCCTCACACGGTTTCCTAGTGGAGCTTGGGGCAAAAGAAAATGCAAAACCACTGTACAGAACACTGATATGAATAGCAAAACTCAGATTGAATTTTTGACTGTTTGTGTCAGCGACTTAGGCCTCCTCAGTGCTTGGAACAGGGAAAATGCTCTGAGATAGTTTCCCTATTGAGAGGGTGGGAGAAGGTCCGTTGAGATAAGCAACGCCCTTGGTAATGGAGAACCAGAATGCAATGACAAACAGAAATGGGAACAAACAGACGTGTAGTAGCAGAGGCTTCCTGCAAGCAGGAATTCTACTCCTTCTCCAAGCACTATTGCTCTTTAAACAAGGTAATTCAGTTCTGTGAAGTGACTTGCCATTAGCTAGTCCAGTGTAACACTTTAAACTGTCTTCCAGCCTTCTCATAGCACCACATATTCATTTCTCATTCTGCCTCACTGAAACTTATGAAGCAAGTTTAGTGGGTCTGTCACTACATAGATACACACTTGGGTAGGTGCACAGACACCATGTGGAAACAGGGAAGAATACAACAATGAATCATAACAATTAACATTTTTAAGGACATAGTGCTAAGCACCGTATTACCCACATTCCTACTCTCATTTAACAGAATCATTTGACTTGCAAACCAATATAAGCTCAGTTTTATAAATGAGAAAACTGAAGCACAAAGGTATCACGTTACTAATGGAGGTCAAAGGTAAGATGGCATCAGAGCAGACACGCCCCCTCAGCACAGCACTCTCCTCTCCAAAACAGATGATCAGCTAATCGTGAGTGTTGCTGCAAAACTTCTAGGTTAGAGGGCAGTTACATGGAACAGGGCTACACATAACATTAAATATTCCACAAGGCTGATTAACTGATTAGAACCTCAGTGATTGTAGCATTAAAATGATACAGGTGCAGACCCAATTACCTTGGTTTAAATTGACACTTATCTAGACCATACCCCTTAAATAGACATTTATTGCCCAGCTCTGAGTTTGACCTAACATACTTCACATGATTAGCTGAATCCTTTTGGAATGTACAGACCCCTAACTTCCACCCACCCAAAAGTTAAGAATGTCATCAGATGGTATCTGAGGCCCAAAGCAGAGCCTCCCTGTCAGCTGTAACTGTCTACCAGGTGTTCCCACCAACACATTTTTTAAAATGTCTTGACTTGTAACTTTCTTTGTTTTGTTACTACAAAAAAACTTAATGAAACTGTTACTGCATTGCAACAGAGTATTTGGGCAAACCCAAATCTGTATTCATGGCTCATGGTCGCTCAGTTTGGGCTCTAGAATAAACAATCTTATTTCTTTAGAGATGAGAGCTATGTTTGGGGCATCAAAACTCTAACTCCAAGTTGTACTAGCCATATTCCAGTTGTTCATTATATACTACAAAACAAGTGGTGATCCGCAAGCCTTCTCAGAATGGGAACTGACATGTATTTTCTTTTTTTTTTTTTTTTTTTTTTTGGTTTTTCGAGACAGGGTTTCTCTGTAGCCCTGGCTGTCCTGGACTCACTTTGTAGACCAGGCTGGCCTCGAACTCACAGTGATCCGCCTGCCTCTGCCTCCCGAGTGCTGGGATTAAAGTATGTCAAGGAGAGGCATTTACAGAGAATCTGCTCAAACACAGGTGTGGTCAACAGTCATCAAGAAGGGGCAATAAGACAGACATGATCTCTACCTTCCCTGTAGCTATCTCACGGTGCCAGAGCCAGAGAGCCTCCAGGGAGCATTACTTTGATGAGGCAGATTCAGGAAGGCCTAGAACATAAACATCAAAGTTGACTTTGGGGCCAGATTCAAGCAGAGCTTTCTGAGGAGGAAGAAATCTAAACTAGAGCCTTTATTGTGAAAAGCTGTAAACACGTGGGAAAACATTCCTGATCAAAGGAATGGGCTATGTGAAGAGTCTGGAGGAGCACAGACCATTTCAACCTTGAGGATTTTTTTTTTAAACATTTATTTATTTATTATGTATACAGTATTGCTCTACATATATGCCCGGGCACCAGATCTCAATGTAGATGGTTGTGAGCCACCATGTGGTTGCTGGGAATTGAACTCAGGACCTTTGGAAGAACAGCCAGTGCTCTTAACCTCTGAGCCATCTCTCCAGCCCGAGGATTTTTTTTTTTTAAGAACAGTAAAAATTGCCTTCTCTACCCCTTCTGTCTCTTAGGATTTGAGGTAAAATTTCTTTTTCTTCCCCTTTTTTTTTTTTAATTTTATCTAAGATGCCGAGCACTGGAGAAGAAAAAGGCAAGGAGTCTTCAAGTAGAGCTCCAGGACGCAGAGGTAACTAACAACTCCTAGTCCCCTTATCATAAAGAATGTACATGGATGGTATCCTTTAACTAACAGCAACCAAGCAGCTTCCCTGCACGAAATGCAGGGTCCAGACCCCAGGCAGCATAGTACACCAGTATCATTTTACTTAACCCTCAGCATAAGCCTGGGCCTTTCTTCACATTCATACTCACATGGAATTTGCTAGATCTGCCTGAAAACCTGCTTGAATGCCAAGTTTTAAAGTGCTCCAATGTTGTTACTGCTACATGATAAATCATGAAAGCTCTTTTTAGAAAGAAAAGTCCCCCAGTGACTGCTACCCCTACCCCTGGCTAACATTATTACCTAATGTGGTCAGCCAGAAGGATAATTCAATTGAGTGAAGTCATGGTACAGAAGCCAAACAAAAGAACTAAAAAGAAATGTGCTGGGGCTGGAGAGATGGCTCAGCCGTTAAAGGCTAGGCTCACAACCAAAAAATATAAGAAATGTGCTGGGGAGAAATAGAGTGCACTGGTACCGTGTCACCCCACATAGAGTAAGTGACTCAGCCACTGCCCTTCCTGCTTTACAGAAGCTGAAAATATGTCAGAGATCTTTCAATATTCACTAACCACAAGAGAATTTTTCTTTGGGGGCCCCAAAATTTTCCAGAAAATTATGCAAGTAGGAACATGTGTGGTCATTGTTTTCTGCAATAGTGATCAAGCTGACTGAAAACATCTATGTCCTACACCAAGATTCTCCAAGCAGACTGTCTCCATAAACTTCCCGTGGAAGATCATCTTATGTTGGAAGAGATTTTGTGACTGAACACAAGTGAAATTTCTGTGGCTCAGATCTTTGGATAAAATGCTTCCTTCATATCAAGAAGTGATTAAACATTCAGGGCATGGAATAAGCAGCAAGTTTGGCTTCAAAGCCATCTTGCAAATTGTATGATATCCAAGCCAGACCATATGCCTTTAAATCTAGATGACTGCCTACTTATCCAAGAGAAACCTAGCTGCTTCTTCTGTACTGGAAGAGCCTTCAGGGGAGGAAGAGAGGCAGATTGGGAAAGCTCCTCTGATAAATGTGTGCTAACAGATATGTCCTCTAACTCTTAGCCACCTCTTTTGGGGTGATTACTCTGTTCTATCAACAAAAACCTTCACACTGGAAGCTCAAACCAATATCACTCCTCAGCACTTCACTGGGACATCTGTGGTAGTCTTTGTCTAGGAAGCCTTGCCACCATTTTCTTTCGACTCCTTCAAACAATTCGTCCCCAGCTCCACACGGAGACTGGCCTACTCATGTGCCTTTCACACCCTGACCCCTGAGCAGAGGGCACGAGCAGACCAATCTGAATCGTCCTTGGGAATGCTACACAGACAAGAGAGGAAGTCTTCCACCATGGGACTGATTAAGCTAAAGGAATGGGGGTCACGGGTATGCTGGTAGTCTTCTTGCTATTAGATGGGAAGAATCAGTGGAAGGACAAACACAAGCACAGAAAAGAAAAACAAGGAGAAGAGCAAAACAGAGTCCCAAGGGCACTGTCCCAATTCTGTTCATACCCCAAGCAACCTGATGAGCAGATGTCTAAACAGCACCTGGGAGCATAGGAGGAGCCCAAGACATGCTACCAGCCGTCCATTGTTTTCCCTCCTTGACTGATGACGGCAACCTCCAAACCAGCGTTAAAGCCATCCCTGGCAACACTCCTGCTTGTCTCTTTCTTAGAAAAGCCAGTGAGATGGAAGGGAAATAGATGAACCTGTTGTCCAACCTCAGCCAGAACTCCCCTGAGCCTCAGAGATGCCGCTGTGGCCAGAAACGTCTTTTCCCACTGCACACTCACACACACACAGTGGTCCCACCATGACCAAGGGAGTATTTTTTCAAAGGACACTTCATTTCCTGGAGGAGGAAGGAAAAAAATTAGTTAAACCCCAAAGTGGAGCCCACGGCAGGAAGTAGGTTCCATAAGCCCTTGACAGGCATGCGGGTTTTCTAAGGGTATGAAGCGCCAATCTGTGCTTATCTGGCTCTTAGCCAGTGGCTGCATCCTAGAAGCAGGCAATCTAGACTGTTAAAAACATAAAATTCATCAACTTGACAGTGTTTAACCTCATGAAAACAAGAGAGCATGGTGGTAATTAGTGCTAAATATTAATTGTGATTTAAAATTCAATTACTATAGGACAAGTAAAACCACCATTAATGAATGGTGTCTGCAAAATATACATATTGTCACCTCTACACATTTGGGCAGATAAACCATTTGCTCGCATATGAAATGCTACTGGATGAGAATCGGATTGGGCTGTTTTTGTCATACAATCTGTGAAGTACAAAAATCGTAAAGGTAATTCCTAAGACCTTATGTTTGTGATATTTTCAGACTCAATAAGCAGTGCCATAAAACTGTACAATTTAGAACTGAAACGGATCTTACAGACAAAGGAAGCTAAGGTGCAGGGAGGATTAATGAACTGGTAAATGGCAAGGCTGGGACCTCACTTCTTGTGTCCTTGATTTCAACTGGACATCTCTTTTATTCCCTATCTCATAAGCAATCACGCAGAACATGAGTAGTCTACAGGAAAAGATTCTTGAAGTAATCTCATCTAACTTGTTCGTTTACAGGTAGGAAATGGGGCTCAGAAAATGTAGTTCTTGCCAAAGGGCTGAAGGGAACCAAACTAAATATATTGATCCCTAAGACACTGTTCTCACCTTCTTGCCACTGAGAAATGTGCTCATCAAAAGGCACAAAATACCCCACCATTTAATTTCTGTCAGAGTGCAAACAAACTTACAAATACCTCATCATTCTCGGGAAGTCCTAGTGATGTGCCTGCGGATAAGTTAGTAAGATTTTTGAAAGTCATGGGGTCTCTTAGTCAACAGGTGCATGGTCAAGTGTAAACCGCTGAGCTGAAAACTAGAACCTCCCACGTATGTTTTTGGTGTCTTGCTCCCCCCCCCCGGCCCCCCTCCCCCCCCCACACACTAGATATAGAGGCCGTAACCTCTGAAAGTAAAACTTGCCTGGCTTCAACAAGCACCTTCTTAAATAGCCCAAAGTCAAGTTTGCTTTCTGGTTCAGGCTCTTAATCATTCTACTGCTGTGGAGTTGTTTATCTGTTTATCTGGGCTGCTGCAGTTGCTTGCTCCCAGCTTTCCACTCTCCCATAGGATATGTGTGTCATCATGGAGATTCCCGAAAACAGTTTCAGCTCCCCCCACACCCCCACACCCGCCTCTGAAAATCCGTGGAGTTAAGTCATTCTGTCTGAGGAAGAGGGGGAAGGCGAAAAGCAAGCCTGAGAGTTGCCTGTCCGCCTACAGGAGAACATTAAAATTGTTAATGTGCCGGAGCCTTGGCTTGACTTCCTGGGGAAATGGTTGGTAGAGGCAGAAAATGTTTCAAACCTATCCTAGCCAGAGGGAAGGGCATTCTGGTTACAGTTTTGTTTTATCTTGTTTCCATTTGCACTATCTCAAAACCTGGTAGTTTGGTATTACTAACAACACGGAACAAACAAATGTCAAATCAGATTAAAGAGGAATTACCAACTGCTTGCTCTCTTCCAAGCATCCTGCTAAAACCCTACCAGATGTTCAGAAAATAATACTGTCCTTGCCCTTGAAGAGTCCATGGACCTCCTAGAACAGGATATTTAATAACAAAAACAATAAAATACCCCTTAGATATGTTGAATTTGGATAGGATTCACATTTGTCCTGCAGGCAGTAATTCTGAGTAGCAAGGAAGCCCCGGTTGAAGGGAGTCCCTTGTGAACTTCCTGTGACTTAAACGATTTTATTCTGTTTGTTTACTTTCACTTCCAACAACCAAAACTCTTCCTGTGACCATCTCCCTACATCCTCACATCTTACTGTTTTCTTTTGTATTGGAAAGCAAGGTGCCCAAAGTCCTGCAGAAATGATATGAAGGAGTTCTTTCCTTTATTTCTTGACAACCAAGCTGTTGGCCTTGGACTCAGGGAACAAAAACTCTGAGCAAACCTTCCTTTGATCCTGAGCTGAGTGATTAGGTTGAGACTAAACTTGAAGTCCGCTCTCTCTTTCTTTGAGAATGAGATGTGTTTGTGCTGCTGTTTTCCTTATTTTTTTATTTCCCTAGTCTGTGTGCCTTGGTGTTTTATACAAATAGTTCCCAGTTGGGCCATCTTATTTGTTCTTCAGTTATATTCTGATTTGCCTGAGCCTTGGATAAACAAAGCAGGCTGCAGTCACCATCCTTAAACAAAGAAAAATAGTCAATCAGTCCCTTAATTCCTGCTGGGGCAGTGGATGTGTCTGCTAGCTCCATTACAGGCTTTGTTACAGTATCAGGGCAGCTTTCATTCCAAGATCTTGTGAGTTCGTAAATAGCCTTTAACCTTTCAGGGTCTGGCTCTCCTCACCTCTCAAACAAACAGGGACGAGAGGATATTGGGAGGATAAAATGAAGTCACAAAAGCAAGGTGATAAATGTTGCATTGTGTGTGTGTGTGTGTGTGTGTGTGTGTGTGTGTGTGATAGCCATGCAATTTATTTTATTTATTTTTTTATTTTTTGGTTTTTTGAGACAGGGTTTCTCTGAATATCTCTGGCTGTCCTGGACTTGCTTTGTAGACCAGGCTGGCCTCGAACTCACAAAGATCCGCCTGCCTCTGCCTCCCAAGTGCTGGGATTAAAGGCGTGCGCCACCACCGCCCGGCTAATGCAATTTATTTTTATGGTTATCCTTTATGCTGATTTGGGTTCTCATTGTGTTCAGTTTTACTAAACAGATAGTGTTTGAGCTCGGAGGAATGCATTGTTAATCAGCCAATAGTAAAAGGACAATGCTGGATCTGGCTGGCAATATACACAGACATGTAACAGACAAATTACAGAATTTAGGATTGTAGCATACCCACTAAAGGGCAAAAAAAAAAAAAAATGTTTGTTAGCAATGTGCCTGCTACTCCTACATGTAACCAGTTAGCTATGGTTTCCCGTGTTCTTGGTTGATATTATCCATGCAACTTTGCAGTTGCACCCAAGGATAGTTTGGCTCCATTTGAAAAGCAAACAGTCCCTGGAGCCATTACTGACTACTGACTGCATCCTAAGTACCAGGCATCCAGTAGGGAAATAGAAACACAAAGAAAAACCCCTTCAAAAAGTTACAATCTAAATTAAGTGTGTGTGTGTGTGTGTGTGTGTGTGTGTGTGTGTGTGTGTATACATATATATATATGATTCATAGGACATTTTTACATGATGATATTGAATTAAAGGACTATGGTTTGAATGAAAATGGCTACCATAGGCTCATAGGAAGTGGCATTGGAGATGTGGCCTTCTTGGAGTAGATGTGGCCTTGATGGAGGAAGTGTGTCACTGGACAGTGGGTGGTGAGGTTTTAGAAGCTCAAGCCAGGCCCAGGGTCACTCTCTCTTCTTGCTGCCTGCCAATCCAGATGTAGAACTCTCAGCTAGCTCTCCAGCACCATGCCTGCCTGAACGCCACCATGCTTCCCGCCATGGTGATAAGTGACTAAATCTCTGATTGTAAGCTAGCCCCAATTAAATGTTTTCCTTATAAGAGTTGCCGTGGTCACAGTGTCTCTTCCCAGCAGTAGGGACTCTAAGACAGAAGGTAATGCTGACTTTAGGGCTCTATAAATAGCTTCTCTATTTAGCAAAATAGAGAAGAAACTGGATTAGTTCATTCATATTACAGAAATGGTGAAATTAAGGATAAGGACTTTAGTGGTGTAAAGAACTCCTGAAAAGAAGCTGTGTCTGCCCAGAGTGATGGACTGATTAGGATTCTTGTTCTGTGAGGAGGTTGGAATGTTGCAGGTCCAGAGGCTAATTGGCTAGTTCTCGCTCTCAGAACAGACACTTCATACCCAATTCTGTGTTGGAGCTAGTATCCTGTGACCAATGGAAACCTTTTGGAATCTATTAGCTTAGCAGACCATTAGCTTCTACCACCCCAAAAGCTAAGAATGGAGTCAGATAGTGTCTTGGGCCTATAGAAAAGCTTCCTCCACCTTGCTGTATCTGCCTCTTTGATGTACCCACCAATGTATTTAAACTTGCCTTCACTTAAGACTTTTTTGTTCTATAAACTGTAAAACTTCATGAAGCTGCTTCTATGTGGGAATCTGGGGTAGTCTAAATCTGTGCTCCTTGGGCCATGGTCACTCAAAATGGCTCCGGAATAAAATATCTCTTATTCACTTCAAGATGAGAGCTGTAGTTTTTTGTTTTTTTTTTTTTTTGCATTGACAGTGGGATGGAGAGATGTCTCAGGGTTTATGAGCACTGGCTCCTGTGGGGCTGAACCATCTTAGTTAGCCATTTTGAGTTGTTCTGGTTGTAGATTTTTGAGGAAACAGCTATTGAGTCAGTCTGTGATGCTGGATCATCTGTCTTGTCTTCTTTTCTTCAGAAGTTTAAGTTGTCTGGTTGTCCCTGGACTGCTTAGATGGATACTTTTAATCTCCTGGAAAGATAAGAACAGGGCCCTGCCCTAACCCTATCTGGGATGCTACTTTTTTTTTGGCAGGTATTATCTTTCCTAGAGCAAATTGGGTTTTTTGACAATATAAGAATTATTATCTTTCAATTGAGATTTAAAAAAAATTCTTTTGATATTTTGGAACTAAACATACCTTTAAGTATATATATTTTGAGATCACAAAGGACAATTCTCTATGAATTGCAGCATGCCTTTTGGGAACAGCTTTTAAACTTAAATCATTGTAAATCCTATGTGCCTGCCTCTGCCTCCCAGGTGTTGAGATCAAAAGTGTGTACATCCCCATTGTTGGGATTAAGAGTGTGCACTACCACCCCTGGATCTAAGTTTGTCTCTATTTGGAGCTTGCTCTGTGTCAGGCTGGCTTTGAACTCAGAGATTTACATGTTTCTGTCTCTAGTGTGTTGAGATTAAAGGTGTATGCCTCTCAAGTGTTGAGATTACAAGATAGATAATAGAATATTAGTATCAATTGCCAATTACGTATGGATTGGACCTTGGGAATATAGGTTATACCTTATAATTTTCATAATTGTGGCCTAATTGTTCTTATTGTTTTGTATTGTATTTATTGTTATAAGAAAAGGAGCCTTTTATTGGACTAAAAGGGGGAGCTGTTGAGGGGAAAAAAGATATACCTTAAATTTAGAAAAAAAAAAAAAGCAGATAGGAGAATGAGGGGGGAGAGGGTAGGTGGGTGGGACTGGAAGGGTGGGAGGAGGGGACTATGATTGTGATGTAAATTGAAGAAATAAATAGAAGCAAAATAAATAATTAAATGTATGTATGTATGTATGTATGTATGTATGTATGTATGTATGTATATGGTGAAAGTTAAAAAAAAAAAAAGCACTGTCTCCTCTTCCTGAGGACCAGGATTTGATTCCTGAATATAAGTACTAACTCTGAAACTTGTGTAACTTGAGTTCTAAATGGATTCAACACCATCCTCAGGCTTCCATGGGTATCAGGCATGCATTTTGTCCACAGTCATACATGCAGATAAAACACTTATGCAAATAAAATAATAACATGTTTTTTAAAACAATAAGACCTTAAATAAAATGAAAGTGTTCCATGTGGTAGGTTGTAAGACCCAGTTCATGATAGACCGTCTTTAGTAGAAGAGTCAAAGAAATAGAAACAAAGCGACAATAGAACATGAAAGGGAGCTATTTATGAAAATAAGGTCATTAAGGCAATGAAAGAAAAGAGAAAATCTTAGAAACATATAGATAAAATCATTTGTATTCACTGGTTCCTTCAGCACTTATAGTTACCATGAAACAGAATGCCAGTCAAAAAAGAAAAACTATTCATTGATAGAAAGGTTAAAAATGCCATGAAACATTCATCGAATACCCAGATGACAACTGAAACATAGGAAAATTCTGTGAAAGCAAGTGAGGGACCTGTGGGATGACTCAGCGTCTGTAAATGTTTACTGTACAAGTCTGGTGACCCATGTGCACTGTCTCTGAAACTCATCTAAAGGTGAAAGGAGATAGCTAACTCCTCAAGCTGTCCTCTGACTGCCATATATGTGCTGGCACACACACACACACACACACACACACACACACACTGATATACAATGCACTCATGTAAACAATAGTAATACATTTCAGATTTTTCAAAATGATGTAGGTGGCATTTTGAAAATGGCACTTTGCAGGTGCTGTGGGAGTTTTGTTTTGTTTTTCCTGAGTACTATGATGGCCTCAAACTTTGTGGCCAAAGGAGGTCTTATATTCTGATCCTGGGATTAAAAGCACGTGCCACCATGCCCTAGGGATACTTTTGAGTCCTCATGTCAATTTGGGATGATCTTGAATTTATCAGCTTCTGCTGGGGACTCACATGACCAATTGGAGGTACACGCAGACTGAAACTTTACTGATCTGTAATCTTCCTAGTAAGCATTCCTTACTATCAAAAAGAAACTGGATAGTTGTTTACCAAAGTAACCTGCTTCCTTCAGTCTTAGCACACAGAAAAATGGGAGTATCCAGTAATTGACTTAACAGATTCCCAGCACACAGCTAAACAGGCAGACTGAGAATGTTCAATGAGTTGGTGGCATGAGTTAGGGACTGGTGGGCTTCACTTCTTTCTTTCCTCTAGCTGGATATATACATAGACTAACAGGATGAGTATTTTAGTTGATATCCATCACTTTCCTTAAAAGCAATCCTCAAAATATCTTAAATGTTCTTAAACTGAACACTAAAGATTATGATTTCAAGGCAATGGAATATAAATAAGCTGTCAAAAAAATGTTTTATTGGAATCACATACATAAGTAGGTTATGGATTGTATGGACTTATGTACATATATGCATATAAATGTAAGATCACAGATATGGAGAGATAGTCCAGATAGACACTAGAAGCAGAAATATACTTATGTAATATCACCAAATACATCATTTGACACTTTTTTTTTTTTGGTTTTTCGAGACAAGGTTTCTCTGTGTATCTCTGACTGTCCTGGTCTCACTCTGTAGACCAGACTGGCCTTGAACTCACAGAGATCCACCTGCTTTTGCCTCCTGAGTGCTGGGATTAAAGGTGTGTGCCACCATGCCCGGCATTGACACACTTTTGAAGTAGAAAATGAACATACATAACTATCTCTACAGAGACTCTGAGCAGCAAGGACTGTAGGAGTGTGGTTAAGGTTTTTCAGTTTACACACTTTCATATCTTTTGAGTTCCTAGATGTGAACATGTATCACCATAATATAAACCAGTTTAAAACTGAAAGATGCTAAATAATAACCATTGTAAATGTGGTTAATGGCAAAAATCAAATGTATCAAGGAAGAAATAGGAAGCTTAATCATGACAAAGCATTACTCAGTCCAAAACAGTGAGATAAGTAGTTTTCGATCAAAATAAATGATATCTCACGACTCTAAAATAATACAGCCAGAACACAGCATGTCAAACGACACATTAGGCACATTAGCAGCCCCGCACTGACAGTTTAAACCGTGAGTGAGACTGTGAAGCCAATGGCTTCTTTTCACTCGATTTGCTGTGACTATCAAGAATGAAACATCTACATGAAACTTTTCTTAAAGAACTTTTGGAGTTCCCCATGAATATGCATTGAAAAGACAGAAGGCCCCTTTCCTGGCTCCCTCACTCGCGCACATGCAGCTCTGCCATGCACTTTCAACATATGCTCACTCCTGAGCAGAATTTCAATTCATGACCCACCTAAAATATCAGCATCTAAATGTAGGCATTCTTTTCATTGGACTAGCTGCACCAGCCATACCCTCACAAGGAAAGCAAAAATGCCAAGAAAATTTTGTGATAAATCAAATGAAGAGGTGTGCGTGGCACACGTGCTGAGGGCAGGCTCTGGGGTGAGAGGCCCTGTTTTCACTACCGTTCTGCAGGGACAGCAGGTGTCTTTTATCCTCAAGCGTCCCTGCTGTCCCCTCCTGAATTAATTAATACTCAGGGAGACTTTTGCCGTGCCTAACTTTGTATTAACAATGGAAAGGGTAAAATGAGAATTCCTGACTCCACCATGGAGAATGAGCACACAAGATGTTAAAAGGCAACTACACAGACAAATGTTGCAGAGGAATGTGGGAGGAGGGTAAAGGAGAGTAACAGGATACAATTGATCTGATAGGGGAAAGAGGAGTGGGTGGCTCCTTAGAGAAGGGGGAGGGTAAAATGCAAGAAAAGGAGGGAGGTAAGATAGATAACAACATGGATGACTGAAAAAGTCAAAAGGAATCATACTATTAACTATTTACCTAAAAAAAAACTATAACTCACATGATTCTCTGTACAAATATACATATATAAAAGTTTTAATGAACTTTTTTTTTCATCTGGTCTGGCAGCATTCTCTCAAAGAGGCAGATACCACCTAACAAAAATCCTAATACCAGATATGAGGAACCCTATATTGAGTTGTCAGCCAGGGATGTCTAACAGACTCCCCAAACATATAGACTACTGCTGTTGCCCTTGGTTATTTCTGGAGGTAGAAAATAGGTTCCTATTGTTAAAGACACGATGTATTTCAGGGGGTCCCTCAGCTGGAATTGACATGAATGACCCTCCCTGAGGACTAGCTTTCATGGTGGCAGAAGGTGCTATTCAAGCTTCCAAAGGAGAGAGGAACAGCCCTATCCATCTATAGCACCTATACCCCTTATCAACAACCAGCATGGCACAAAAACCTTACAGGTACAGTAGTGGCAAACATATCAGTGTTAACCAAGACCCACTGAGCAAGAGGAGTACCATGTCTGTTCAGTCTTGCTAACTAATCAGTGCTAGTGAAAAAATAGTTACTGAAGAAGAAGAATATACAACACTAATTCACTAAACCAGCATACACTCTATCAACAATCTATAAACATTTGCTGTTATACCCTCAGGTAAGTTTAATCTTTATCGCTTATCAAGGAAACTTCTCTTTACAACAGATGGTGACCACTACAAAAAAACTACAACCAATAAAAATTAGTTTAGTCTATTGTGATTATGGCTGGGAGCATGGTAGCAGTCAGGCAAGCACAGTACTGGAGAAGTAGCTGAGAATTTCAGATCCTGATCCACACAGGTAGAGAGCAACAACAAAAGTGAGAGAGAGAGAGAGAGAGAGAGAGAGAGAGAGAGAGAGAGAGA
>CAJQZJ010000567.1:1866453-1933053 GCA_907164525.1 Lophiomys imhausi
AAAAAAAAAAAAAAAAAAAAAAAAAAAAAAAAAGAAAATCCTAAAGGTGCTAATAAAATGCAGTATTGTTTAAGTCATTCTTATTACTCAACAGAGCATTAGCAGGAGAAATAATTATGATGCAACTATGCATTTATACTAAATGTTTCTGTATTGATTCATATTCTCTATCAATATTATATATCACAACAAAAGTTCAGCTGAAAAGCCCATTTGTTTGTGAAACTGTGAGGCTTTTGGTAAATTGGGCTTTAAATTTATTTCTAAACCACATATTTATCCTTAATTTTTTAAATACAGCCCTTTTTAATAATTTTTTTGTTTTTATTTTCGTTTTTGTCTTTTGGAGACAAGGTTTCTCTAGCTAGCCCTGGGTGTCCCAGACTCACTTTGTAGACCAGGGTAGCCTTGAACTCACAGAGATCCGCCTGCCTCTGCCTCCCGAGTGCTGGGATTACAGGCATGCACTACTATGCCCGGCTTAATAAATATTTTGAATTTTATGTGCATTGGTGTTTTACCTGCATGTATATCTGTGTGAGAGCATTGGATCTCCTGGAACTGGAGTTACAGACAGTTGTGAGCTGCATTGTGGGTGCTGGGAATTGAACCCAGGTCCTCCGGAAGAGCAGCCAGAGCTGTTAACCACTGAGCCATCTCTCCAGCCCCCTATCCTTATTTATTATTATTTTTTATTGTGTGTGTGTATGCAGGGGAAGTGTGTATGGTACAGTATACGTGGTAGTCACAGAACTTTGTGGAGTTAGTCTCTGCTTCTACCTTTACATGGGTAATAGGTATCAAACTCAAGCCACCAGTCTTGGCAATAAGGACAGTTGCTCACTGAGCCATCTAACAGGTCTCTTTCTTTAAATGATTAGAAATTGTTCATCGATGAAATCCTGCTATCACATTAAGCTCTTGAAAAACCAAGGAAAGATAAGGCCCCTCGTCCTAAATGTTATATTACAAATTCCTCAAAGGGGAAACGCATATGACTTTAAGACCTGGTCATTATTTCTCAACTGTCAAAGATGTCTTTCTAGAGGGCAAGAACTATCATACTTCACAGTCGGTTCTCAAGGTCATCTGTCAACAGTCTCAATTTACCTATGTGTCTTGAGGAATTTTAAACGCTACCATGGCTCATTCCTGCCTTTTCATGTGACACTGTGGCTGCTCTTTGGTCATCTCATATGAAGAATGTTCTTAGCAACGGCTTTGGCAGTAAATATTCAAAAGCCTGACATCTTAGTGCTTTCTTCCTTCTCCCCAAGAGAGGCCACGGATATCTCCTCCTAAGGAGTAGATATTCTCTGGCTGTAACTCTTTGTCAAACAGTCCTCATAATGAGGCAATAACCTTTCTGTATACAGAATCTCAAAAGAAATTTTTTGTCCCTATAGTGAAAGAGGCACTGTCTCTGCCTGGATGTCCGTCAAGCACGGCTTTTGTGCGCTTCCTCCCTACTTTCATGGGATTTAAAGCATCCTTTTACATTGATGTGCTGACAGCCATCTGGATTACACGGCAGTAGGCAGTTTATTAAAGGGAAATTCTACAAAAGGGAACTGCAAGAACCTATTGTGAGCTTTACATTATGAGTGGAAGGGGATCAGATGTCAATGAATTGATTTTTATGTGATCTGAGTACCTTTTTGCTGTTGTAGGAAATGTATAAGCCTAGTGATCCTCCTCAAAGTTAAAATTGTCGTGTTCATAATCAGGAAGCACAAACAGGCTAGGAGATGATCCCCTACATCTCGTCTCAATATTACCAATAACGCTAATAGTGAGAACATCTTGCTTAGGCATTCTATTATAATGGAACTGCTCTTCCCTCCCTCATAGTCCCTCTATGCCATTGTCTACCATCCAGGAGAAGATCAGAAAACTACTTATTCAACCATTGAAATATTTATGGAGGACTGTGTTCTTGCAAGTCACTCCGCTTAGCATTGGAGAATATTCAGATAAGCTTAAGAAGAAGCCCTTGCTTTCAAGGGCCCTGGGCTTTCATAGAGTCAGTAAGATGTGGTCTAGAAACTCACAAAGAAAGCAGTTGTGTTTGAGTGGTAAAGGGAAGGAAAATACATATTGATCATCTAAGTGCATCCACATGTGATCTCATACAATTCTTACAGCCAGCCTCCCCCAGGAGGGTTATTCCCATCCATTTTCTTTCTTAGATAAAAAATGAAGGCACGTTCTGAAGGTCACGGGATTTTAAGTGGCTCTATCTGAGTCTGAAGCCCATGCTCGTTCTGACAAAAACATAGTATTTAACTTTGAGAAAAAGAAAGGCCAGCTCACACTGAAGTGGTCAAGGATGGTAAGACTGGAAAGAGAGAAGAAGTGTGCAGAGCATCCTAGGGAAAGCATCAGGCATAGAAAAGGCTGAACTCACTTGGTTAACAGCAAGGAGCAGTACAGGTTCTGAAAATACAGCAAGAACTGGCCACTGTGGCCCCAAGATTGGGACCCCTGGTGGACTGTGGAGGCTGCTCCTAATTCTGCAACCAACAAGGCCACTGGGAACTTCTGATTGAGGTCAGGGGACAATCAAGTTTTCAAAACCATAGTCTCCTGGTAGAATACATAAGGCACAGCAGAGGGTAGGGAGACAGACCTCTAGCTTTCCTAGCAGCCATGCTTCTGGTTTCTGCCTTGGCCCGGGAAGCTGCCAACCCTAATTTTTGTGGTTCGTGATGGACATGTTCATTCTTGCCTGTGAGAGACTCACATCGCCTTCTTAATTGTAATTTTGTCATGTAGAACTGCTTCTGTGTCCAACAAGGAAAAGAGAACAAGGCAAAAAATGAAGGAGATTCAAGTTCATTACACTACAATTAGCATAATATTTCACTTCCTAATAAAGCTCATTGATTTATTTTTGAAACTCTTAGAATGCAGCAAATGTGCATTTGGATGTGAGAAGAAGGCATGGGAGAGGAGAGGGTCTGGAGTCACTGATATATTACGCCGATACCCTCTGCAAACTCATACTGCAAACTATTGCCTTTTTAGTTCTAGAAAGTCTGGGCAGAAAAGAATGGACCCCTTGCCACTTGTTCATAAGAGGATGGCATGGTTGCAGCCATTCTCCAGTATGCTGCTGTTCGATGCTGAGGCAGGGCCTAGCGATAGAAGGCAATGCCCAAAAATACTGCAAAAGTGCTCACACCTTGCATCTCAACCACCTTCCATTTTCCTGGCTGTCTGGGCTGGTTTCCTATTAGAATCATTGATCACTGAGAGAGGAGGGAGGGAGGGAGGCAGGGAGGGAGAGAGAGAGAGAAAGAAAGGGAGGAAAGAGGGAGAGAGTCATATCTAGTTTCCGCGCCCCTCCATGTGCAAAGAAATCTCAAATAATTGACCTGGGAACATTGATCCCTCTTTTTAAAGTGAGATCTTGTTTTCAGAGGCTAGTGGACACAAGATTTTAGCCTACAGTTTGATAAATTAATCGAGTTTTTAAAGCTAAGATGCCAACAAATTCAGAGGTACATATTCTTTGATTTTCTAGCAATAAGTTAAGCATCTGTCAATTGAGGAAGATCAGAGAGACCTGACAGAGTAGGAACAATCACTGAAAGTGCCTTCAAAATACATTTTGGACAGTATTTACTCAGAAAGTAGATTTAGCAAGGGTTTTATCTTTCTTTCAGGCTACAAATGTTGAAACACTGAATTTACAAAAGCACATATGAACTCTGAAGAAACTGTGCATCAAGTCTTATCCTTGAGAAACAACCCACCTATATGAGCTGAAGCCTGAGCTTACAGTGTTGCTCCTGGCACTACAGTTACTCATGGCAGGGGAAGAGTTGTGTACCGGAAATTCTGCCAGAACCCACAGAGATAAAGCAAAAGCCTGGCCTTGGACCATGCTTTCAAACATAGGATAACAATGGTGCAAACCCAGAGGATCATGAACGCAGAGGAACTAGAACCAAAGACGTGAGAGCCAGTTTACTTCTGATCGCAATGCAAGCTCCTTCAGACACACTGATAAGAGAGATCTTTTCAGTGTATTGAAAAAAATACAAAAAGGATTGTATTGGTGTGGGAAGTGACTTGGGTAACTGTGTAAGCAATTAAACATGCAAGATATAACTTCTGGGAGGCAGAGGCAGGCGGATCTTTGTGAGTTCGAGGCCAGCCTGGTCTACAAAGTGAGTCCAGGACAGCCAAGGATACACAGAGAAACCCTGTCTCGAAAAACCAAAAAAAAAAAAAAAAAAAAAAAAAGATATAACTTCATTGTTGATGTTAGTTTCTGGTATTCTTTCTGGGAGAGCTGATGACCACTAAAACTTAATTTCTGGAAGCGGCTTTTGGAAGCTCAGTTTCAATTCCTATTGGTTAGTGGTAATGAGCAAACAAATTCAACAACACAATGAAACACATGATCTCCATTTTAACTATTAGGCCTAGAAAAACATTGGCACAACTTTAACATATTAATTTCAGAGGAATGTTAAAAGTGAAGAAATGTATTCTACCTGTCAATTTTTTGGATAAAAAGAAGATTGAGCATTTGGAAATGTAAACACACCAACAAAATGTCCCAGAGGGACCATTTTTCCCTCAGATACTCAGGAAATGACTCCTGAAAGTTGATCACGTTCCATGCCAAGACCTAAAAAAAAAGTTCACTACAAGGATCAACGCACATGATACAATACTCTCCTGAGGTTGGTCTGTCATTATCATCCCTAGTCACAGGTGAAAGACCTGAGACGATAACTCATCTATGGTCACCGCCTAGTAGAGGCAGGTAAAGGACCAAAGCCCAGGCAGTGAGAAGCCAGACCCAGGGAGAAGCAGAGTTGCTATGTCAAAGCCTCAGAATAAAATCCATTGAGCAGGGTGAGACTGGACCTGTTGAGATGCAGAACAGGGAAAGCAAGTGGGTGGCATGCAACCAGGCATGCTCAGTCCTGACAAGACATATCAAACAGTCAGCTGGTTGTTTTATTTGCTTCTCCAGTCCTTCTCTTACCTGCAGGCATCAGCTTCAAAGTGATGAAAAAGGCAGCCATGATTGCAGAAGGGGCCATGGGCTGAGGCAGCTCCCCTTGGCAGATGATTCTGTCATGGCGCTCTGTCAACAGCTGGTTCTGGGTAGGCGCTTGGCCTCAGTCTGGGTGTGTGCGCTGAGGAAAAGACCTCTGCATCTGCCCCTGCTGTAGTTCTTACTGGTGCCCTTAAATCTCACTTTCCAATCTTTCTGCTAAAGGAATGTTTCTGGAGAAACAGTTGTGATTAAGGCCCACAGAAAACCAACTGAGCTTAGGTGCTATGCTTAGTACTCTATACACAACGCCTTTCATTCTAATTCCCAACTTGCTTCAGATAGATGCAGTTGCAGAGAAAGGTTAACTAAGGCCTAGAGACTGGGACTCGTTGAAGATCAAGGTTAGCAAGTCAAGAGGCCAACACATAAGGAGAAATGATCTGACCTCTGTCCCCAGCGCCCTTTCTCTGGCCCAATAGGATCAGAATGGTTCTTTCCTGGGAAATACAGGCATCTTAAGGATGGACTGAGAAAGAAGGTAATACCAACTCAGACATCTGAGTCAGGAGACTGGGAAAGGGAAAAGATTGTTGTGAAACATACTTATCAGTCTTTTTGTTCAAGTAATTTCATCGACCTTCTAAAAGTGGTAGGTATTACCCACCCTGTCTATGAATGAAGAAATAGAAGCCTAGGAAAAGTAAAATCCTGCTCCAGGTCACAGAGCTGGACTACAATTCTGGCTCCTACGGTCTCAAGGTGAGTTATGGTACTTTGCACATCACAGGCCCTGCACATGCACCGGCTCCTTTGATGCCTGTGAGCCCACTGGCAGCCTTGCAGCAGTGAAGACATTCTCATTCATGAAGACACTGAGGCTACAGGAGGCTCTGTGTTTCTGAGATCGCACAGAAAGCATGTGGCTGAACTGGAAGCCAGGGTTTTGAAAGTTCACATTGTCTTCTTCCTATCTTCTGATATGTGTTGTGTAGGATATCCAGGAACCTAGGTGGCAGAGGGAAAGAGAGGAGCAGAATGTCAGGTGAGGTGAACAACGCTGCTGGGAGTAAAACCATGACAGGATGAGTAAGCAAGGAGGCAGACTGTCACAGGAACTTGTCAGCAGACCCATTGGAGCCATGAAGAGTCTGCCTAGGCTCAGTCACTTAAGCAAAGACAAAAATAAACAGTGCATCCTGTCTCAACTTCATTCATTCTTTTAACCAATGAATCCTGAACAAGTGCCAAGCAAGGGGGTATGCAAGAATGAATAAGAGACAGCTACACATACTGAGATGATAGTGTGGTGGGGGAACCGCCTCCTCTGAATCAATCTTGGTCCTTGCACTTTAGGGATTAAGAGATAGCTAGTTTGTGTAGCATTTTTGCCAATTTGTGATATCCTCTTACTTGGGGATGATTGCAAATCACCCAAGACATACCAATGGACTCATAAAACCCCTGAAAAGCTTACAAATTCCACTGTTAGGATGCCATTGAAACCACCCATTGCTTGTCTACCTAATGCATATATAATTCACAGTAAGAAATAGTCTTCCAAATTCTAAAAGGGTTTGGGAACTTTTGCCAAATGAGGAGAGTGGTGCCAAAGTTGGGAGACTGTAGTGATTTGAGTTTTAGTCCAGAGTGACCAAAATGGGAGAGCAGGAGAATCCAAAGCACACCTCGACTCACAAGGGCAATGCTAAAAGGAAAATACCTCAGGCCACTTATACTTAAGAGCATTTGGAGAAAGAAACAAAAGTAGTTCAGCAATCAGGCATCTTCCAGGACTAGAGAACATGTGCGAGAAAAGAAAAAACAAAACAAAACAAAAAAACCTCCCATCACCAGCAATAACAGACCTCATTTATAGAAAAAATGGAGGCAAGGCAGAGCGTTCATCTTTACAGCTTTAGCCAATCAGTCACTTGATGTTATAGCTTAACTAGTTAATTGCTTAAAGCTGAGAGAATTGTTCACATGGCTTTGTACCACCACTCAAAGCTCAGATATGTGTTTATTCTATATTGTTTGGTCCAGGGCCTTCCAGGTTCTTATTTAACAGCAGAAAGGCTAGAACATTACTTAGAGCCTGCTGAGGAGCTAGATCCTTGCTTCCTGACTCAGGAGATGGACAACTTAAGCAAGGCTGACTCTCCCACCCCGCCAGCTCATCTGCCCTTTCAGGCCCACTTCATCAGGCAAGGTGAACACGACTCTGGATGTGTGGAATGCACTGGTCTGAGTCTTACTGAGGGTACATCCTTAGGTGGATTGGACAGAGAGCAGGAGCTGAGTTCAGGATGTGAAAAAGTTTGCTAAGAGAGAAGGCAGACTGGAAGGCAGAGTGGGGACACACCAAGGCTCTTGAACCCTAATTTATCATTCCGCCCCGGGCTGGCGAAATCTGCACATTCTGAGCTATCAACAAATATAAAGGGCTAATGAGAAGAGAAGCTGGTCAGAAAAGTAAGGTAAGATAAATTGGAAGGATTTCTTGCCTCCTACCTTTTCTAATAACCGTGCAAAAGATATTTGACAGCAAATAAGAGTTTACAGCTGTTACGGCTTCCTATAGAGATTAAAGGCTAGTCTTGGCGATACTCTGCAGCACTTAGCAGCATGTGTGAAATTACTCATGGAAATGCTTCTCATTTTGTGCATTTTATTCATTTTTATTTTTTTTAACCACAGTATGAGACTGAATTCTTTGTACTTGCAGTAAAGTGAACCACCAGATTGATTTTCAGTGATAACATTTCTGCCTACCTAAGGAAGAAAAAAATGCTACACGTGGTATTTGGTCCTACATGAAAGTTTCTGAAGGCCTTTTGCAGTAGGGATTGTGGCAGTTGGTAACCAGAAAATGCTCCAAATTCTTGAAGAATTGGCCAAATGACTTGGTGATAACAATATAGTTAGTTAATGATTTTGGAAATACAGGCTGTGTAAATAAAACTTAGTGAAGTATTTGAGATTTGATAAATATTTAACAAAGAAACAAAAACAAACAAAAAATTGTAGAAGCAAACACTAGTTGCCAAGAAAGAACAACCTCTTTGCTGCCATTGAAGCCTTGATGACCAATGACAGAGCGAAGTGTTCAATAACAAGCTGAGGGGTGGTAGTGGATGATGAAATCATTGTCAGACTGGAGGCCTCAGCATCCCACTGTGGTCAGACCACGTGTTGCTGCAGTTGATCATCTTCTAGTTAGTGTCTGACTGTTGAATTCTACAATCTGCATTCCCAATGGAACAATGTGTTTTAGCAATTGTCCAGCAACCCATGGTGGTGTCTGAAACAAATATCTTATCGATACATTTAAAAAATGGAAACATCATTCAGTGGAAAGCTCTACTTTTAAATTCTTGCTTGTAGGGCCTTCTTCATTTCCTTTTCCTCCCCAGTCAGTAGAACTACAATTTGACAAAGTAGCAATGGACACTAAGGTTTAATAGTGCTACTTTCATACTTTTAGAAGCCTAAATATATATACATATATATTATATATATATGTGTGTGTGTGTGTGTGTGTGTGTGTGTGTGTGTGTGTATGGTGAGAGACTTTTAACACACCATCACAACTTTTATCTATCAAATTTTAACACTCAGGGAATATAAATTCCTAATTAGAGGTTTCCTAATTTCCCAACATCAAAGAATTAAAAATCCACAAAAAAGGCCGGGCGGTGGTGGCGCACGCCTTTAATCCCAGCACTTGGGAGGCAGAGGCAGGCGGATCTTTGTGAGTTCAAGGCCAGCCTGGTCTACAAAGTGAGTCCAGGACAGCTAGAGATATTCAGAGAAACCCTGTCTCTAAAAACCAAAAAAAAAAAAAATCCACAAAAAATATATTACCTCTAGAATCTAATTTGACTACTTTCTTGTTTCTGTACATTAATGACACTTTAGAAAAAATGAAAAAAAAAATCAAGTGTTCTGAATAACCATATGATTTTCTTCAGTTTATCTGCTATTGTAGTCTTCAGAGTTGTGTATTATATTTTACATAGGTGTAATTGTAACAATACTAGAATTTGTATTACTTGATCTTATGAAAGTGTTTTAGTGATTATTTTGGGGGTTTTTGTTGAATATAGTAAGTACATAAAACATAGTCTGATGCATAATATTTTAATAAAGAATAGCAGCAATGCACCCAACATTCTTGAAAAGACAGGCTCTGTTTTATGCTAACCCCAAAAACTAACTGGGTTCCAATTAGAGAACTGCAGTTGTCACTGAGAGACTCTGTGTGGTCTCACCCTGCCCTTTTCACTTTCTCTGAGCTGTTTTTGGCCTCTTCTTTGGCAGGATGTAGACATCTCAAGCCTGACATGATCTTCAGGTTCTACCAGTATTGTATTGGGCCTGTTATGGAAAACTTTGCCAGTCACTGATTGCCATGGCTCCAAAGTGACAAGGAAGACACACTTCCTTTATAACTAGTGCTTTCTTTCCTTTAATAATAAGAACCAAGTTCCATTCTGGACAGTTGAAGGAGTGGGAGTAAACAGAAACCACTAAGGTGAACTGCATATGGTGACGAGGACTAAGATAAAGACACCCCCACCCCGCCCCCTTGATGTGGTGGAACATGGAAATTGAAGCTAGGCTTTGCCTGGATTGTGGTTTAGTAGAAGTCACCAAAGGTCTGCACATAGAGTCTTGGCGTCCGGGATTGTAGTACCATGGAGTTAAAGAGTGTTCATAGGCAATTGAGGGTGTGCCCTTAAAAGAGTTTAGGGGCCCTAGTCCTCCCTCCCCTCTCTTCCACTCACCCTTTCCCTCTAGCCTTTCCAGTTTGTGATGTGACCACTGACTCTGATGTGTGTTTTGAACATTGCCACCTACCACTCTCATTGGAGACTCATATTGTATTGGAGACTCTAAACTGTGAGCCAGATACATCTTTACTCCTTTTCAGAGGGACAACACAGGTGCTCCATTGTGTTGATAGGAATCTAACATTTTCTCAGCACCGGAGTAATTCTGTCTTTTTCAGTAATCTCCTGTGGAGGGGCATAAACTCTATTCTACTGAGGTGCAAAGGATCTTAATATACTAGAACCCTTGGCACAAGTACAATCTTGGGTACAGTCTCTCCTTGACTGGTCCTCAGTTACTCTTGTAGAGAAGTGTTCGGATTTCTTTGTGTAGAACAGAGAAGGCCAATAAGTTTGTCAAATACCATCTTATTGATCTAACCAAATCAGTGTAATCTTTCTTGGCTCTTTAATGGAAAGAGTCTGAACTTGGGATTGAGATACATTTTGGTTCAAATTCTGACTACAACACATGGGTTGTATGCTCTGCACCAATAGACCTCAGTGTTCCATTGTGAGTAGCAGAGAGAAGAATGGCAACATTTTAGAGGGTTATGGTTACTAAATAAGACAACAAATATGAGAAGGAAGTACCATTAACACAAACAGACACGCAATTTGAGACTTCCCTCTGCCCCAGCCCCTCCAGGAACTAGTTAAGACCCAATATATCCTTCCAGGCAGCCTTTTGTCATAGTAAAGACAGTGGCCTTCTGTTTGAGGATAGTCAGAAGAAACAAATGTCTATTTCAAAAGATTTAAAAGTTTTCTGGAAACTCCTACCACCTGTCACTCTGTAATTACTTGCAATCAGTTTGGAGACAATCATCATTGTACTATGTGCAGCAGATCTAATGGGACCCTGAGTTCCACCAGGACGCAGATGCAGGCCTTATGCAGGATCTCACACTTGACAGGCTGTTGAGGGAAGGTCTAATATTGTTTTTGGTATATTGAATTCAATGCTGAGATCTGGTTACCGCCCCTTCTGAGGCATTCTCTTGATTGGTTAATAAAAGTCGCTTATGGGCAATTAGCTGGGCAGAAAGGGTATAGGAAGGTGGGACCTCAGATCAGCACAGGAACTCTGGGCACACACAGACACTCTCTCTCTTTCCGGGCGACACAGAAGGAGACAGACGACTGGAGAATTGCTGGAAGGTACTCGCAGGCACATGATGGTTTGGAATTAGATGATCCGATCCGGGTTAACTTAGAGTAGCTAATTGAGAGTCTGCCCAGCTAAGGGCTAAGCGTTAAAATATTAAAAGGTCTTGTTGTGTTTAATTATTGGGGAAAAGACTGTGGTGGCTTATAGGCCCTCAGTCCAAGCAGTCCCCGGCTGTTACATTCCCAGACTCCCCTTGAGCCCAGGCGAATCTCCCGCCAAGCCGCCGGTAATTCTACCAGCCTAATATAACAACTTATATTAATTAACAGAGTTTAGGTTACAGGTGGTGTAGGCCACCCTTGGTCCCCGGGCTCTTTCTCCAGGATAAGTTAGGCAGCCAGTTAAGGCACTTGGGCCAGGCCGCCTGTTCCTTTGCCAAGCCGCCGGCTACTCTGCCGGCCTAATCTTACAGTTTATATTTACAAATAGCTACATTAATTGATTAATTTGCAATTTTCAGCAGGCCGACAGGTTTCCACTGACAGAATTCAGCACTAGGCAGAAATGAGTCAATGCTCACAAGACAAATGCAACCCGACTTATTACAATGAAATCACTAAGCTCACCTCACAGCCAAAATGGGCTCCATTGAAATGAGTTTCTTTGCAGAGTCTTATTTTGGATTCTGACATTTTCCTACAGTTTGTTTGAAAGTTCCCTAGAGTAACTGAAAAGTAATTGTATTTTTTGGCAACATAGAATCCCTGGAGCACAGGAAGAGGAGATTTTACTTGATTATAGATATTCTACCAGAGATTTAAAAGTATTTTTGTGCACTGAAGAAATACAACTTACTTATCTTTGTCCACAAATAACACCCTTCTTTGCCTTCAACAGAAGACATAGATAATTTGCCAGCCTACCAAAAGTTCTTACCCACAAAACTATTCTCACAGTAAATAATATGAGGCTTTAAAAAATAAAAAATAAATAAAATGGAGGATTTAAGAGACTATCTAGAAGGATAAAATTGGATTGATAGCCTCCCAGCATTTGTCAGGCCAGCCCAAACTTCATGGAGACAGAAAGCTAAGCTTGTCTGCCCTACCCTTCCTTGCTCACTTAGTAGTTTGTTTCTTTGTATTAATTTTTCCAAAGAAGCTTTTAACCATTTTTAACTTCCTATGAGTTTTAAATTACACAGTGATGCACAAATATCTCCTCCTTAAGAAAAAAATAGGACATTCATCATTTTTTATTATGTATACAGTGTTCTGTCTGCAGGCATATCTGCAGGCCAGAAGAGGGCACCAGATTTCATTATGGATGGTTGTGAGCCACCATGTGGTTGCTGGAAATTGAACTCATGACCTCTGGAAGAGCAGCCAGTGCTCTTAACCGCTGAGCCATCTCTCCAGCCCCTGACATTCATCATTTTTAAAACTGGACCACCACTCTCAGATTTTGTGATTTCTCTCATTGCATTAACAGGATGGTGTATCTCCTTCCACATGCAGGTAATACTACCTTTTTTAGAGTCAGGTTTTACATAAATAGAACTATACAAAAGGCATCTTTCTCTACTTTGATTTATTTACTCAATAGTATTTCATATATATTTTTCTCAACAAATTAAGATATTGTTCTCTAATATGAATATGCTAATTTAAGTAACCATTCCATTGTATGTATTATGTTCTAGCATCTGCCTTTTTTAATTTAAATTTTTAAATGTTGTTTTTAGAATTTTATATGTATGTATTGTATCCCAATTTGCTTTTATAAATGATGTTATAATTAACATCTTTATATTCTTCTTTATATATTAATCTGGTATTTCCCCAAGTCAGATATCTGGAAGTGATACGAGCATGTGAAAATTTAAAATTTGTAGAATGCATGCTGAAGAGATTGCCACAACTGACTATATGATGTTGAGATAACTGATTTTTGTGTGCCTCAGTTTCCACATCTCTAAACTGCAGATAGAAATACCACCTACACTGGGCGTGGTGTCACATGCCTATAATCCCAGTGCTAGGGAGGCAGAGGCAGTCGGACCTCTGTGAGTTCCAGGCCAGCCTGGTCTACAGAGTGAGTTCCAGAACAGCCAGGGCTGTTACACAGAGAAACCCTGTCTCAAAAAAAATCTTAAAAAGAAAGAAAGAAATGGCACCTATTCCACTCAGTTTTTCTGAGAATGACAATCATAGACATATGTATAGTGCTTAAATGACTGCCCAGTACAGCATGATTCAATGCATTATCTACTATTAACAGTGCATGCAAGTGTCTACAGCCCTACACTCTCCAGCACAATTGCTCTTTCTCTCAGCATATAGATGGGCATTGTATCTACTTGGATCAGTTTCTGCCAGGTGTGAGCTGAGAGCATGTCCCTAGCCCTCCTCTCCAGCATCCCTAGAAGTCTCCATGGGAGGCAGGCACTAGACTTGGCAACTTACACTCTGGCAATTGATGTGAGATTCCTCACCATGTCTACCCTGCTCTGCAGGAAACTCATTAGCCATATTGCTGGACTGGAGTGGTCCAGATGGTCCCCATACAGCTGGTGGGTTAGGGAAGGGCTGCAGAAGGGGCAGCAGAGACAAGTGTGTGCTATAGGCCTGTGGTCTGTGGAATAGGACACGAAAGCAAGGCTTAGGTATGGAATGTACTTCCTCCAGCCTATAGGGCAAGCATGCTTGCAGAACTTGTTGACCTTTCTTACTTGCTCTAGGAAGAATGAGGAAGTCTGCCTCAGAGCATGTGGCCTTCATGTCCCATTTTTCATCAGTCCCAAGATGAAACTCATTTGCAAAGCATTACTTACTGAATTACTTAATGCAACAGAGTATTTTTTTCTTTCCTATTCATGTGGCTTACTATGTTCTTGTTTCTGATTATATATCACATGATTTTTATTTTTGCATTCTCCTAAATTTTACTATGAGATTGACTGGACACAACTTGGTATCTATTTCCTCAGCTTGAGCATAAACTGTTTTCTTCCCCATGCAGTATAAATGAATTTGAGCAATAACTTCAGCATCATTAATTTTCTAACAAACATCACATATCTACTTTATCCTAGACATCATCTAGGGTCTAAGAGTAATAAGGAAAAAAGTCTCAGTTCTCAAGTTGTTTATAAGACAGCTTTTTACCAAAGCTGCACATAAAACATGTTCCTGAAATTGCTGTACATACAGACACTCCCCGACAGAGAGAGAGAGAGAGAGAGAGAGAGAGAGAGAGAGAGAGAACATTCACAAGATAGAGACAGAGACACAAAGAGGGAGATAGGGAAGGGAGGGCAGAGAGACAGACACAGATACACACACATACACACTCACACACAGACATACTGACAGACACAAACACACACACACACACACACACACACACACACACACACTCCATGTCATAAATGAATTTGATGCACAGTCTATACCAACATATTAGAAGCTCTGATATATGAAAATAATCAATTTATTTTACCCAGATAAGTTTAGATATTATACCTTTTATGCAACATGTGTCCACTGTCCAAGAAGCCAGCATTTTTTCAAACAAACAGTGGGAACTGCTCTTTTGGGAGGAAGATTTTGAGTAAAGCCCTGGATCCTAGATTTCCTTTGCAGGTTTATTGAAACTGTAGCACTTGGAAGAATATACTACATATTTGAAGATGGTGTGTGTCAGCTGAAGTTATTCATTATCATTGTTTCTTCTGTAGTTCTGTTTAAGATTGCTCAGCCTGTACCTTCCCCTGAAACCTTACACAGTGACCCAGCAGCTTCCATGAACTTTGTGTATCGCTAGGCATTCAAACCTAGGAATGTCTGAGCCTTTGTCTTCGTTTTCACTGTTATCATTAGCAAGAGCTCAGAGAGATCATATGCTTAACTGTTTGGCAGGAGTTAGAAACAGAAGTTCTGGTCCTTTTGGGGAGCCCTGCCCTCATTGGGGGATTCTTGGCAGCATATGGCTCTGTCACCGTCCTGCTTTAAGAATTCTGGAACAGCTGCCCCTCACAGCAGGGTGGCCATCAGTGATTGGCTGGGGATCTCTCTTGCAAATGACAGCTGCAGGGTGATTTTGGTCATGGCTGCCAAGAGGTAGAAGTTGAGTGAAAACATTATAGAATTTTCATTATTTACTGTGGCAATGTGAACGCGGCCAAACAAATTGGGCACCAGTAGACTGCAGAACAGAAACTCATTGGGTCTGTTTCCTTTTCAAAATCTTTACTAATGGACACCCTTTCATGGCCAGAAGGAGAAAGAAACAAATCTGAAGATAAATGAATATTTCAGCTGGATCCTTGGCCTGAGGAAAGATTTAGAACTTCCTTCTCAGGAGAAGCTCCAACTTACCAGGCACCATTCTTTATAATCAGTATCAGAGTTTCTCCTGTAACAACCATGAGAAGTAGTTGCTAAAACACGATGTACAAGTTTTATGTTTAGGGAAATATATGACTTGCCCAGATTTAATAGACAGCTGCTTGTAGGACAGAGACTAGAACTGAAACCAACTCAAGCAGAGACATCCTTGGAAACCCATGCCTTTGTTTCAAGACTGGACAAGTTTCTGAAGTTCATTGACTGCAACTACCTTTTAAGATGGCTTTTCCTAGAGCTATTGTTGACCACAGCAGTAAGGCGAGGTGGCTTATCCAAGCAGAGGTGAGTGACAGGAAATGAGTTCAGTGATAGAATTCCATTTTTGGCTACTAGATTTCAGTGTCAGCTGTGCCTGCTTTCCTCCTCAGTAAGTACAGCTGGAGATATTAAGCAACTGTTTTTGACATGAAAATGACTACCTACGGTAGCTCAAACTTCCTTGTTTCCTCTAAAATTAAGGTGACTTGATTACTGTTTGTCTTTGTATCCCGAACATCAACTTGTCACCAGATAGCACAGACTGAAATGAGGATCATTCAGTGCCTAGTTCCCTGATGAGATGCCTGGGTAGACCTCAGAATATATATGTGTGAACAGGGCCTGAAGCTGTGGAATACAGTCATTATGGAAGGCCAGGTTCAGAAATGTCATGATTCCTATGGAAATGGGAACCACTGTGAGGAAAATACAATTCAGGGCCTTCTATGCTGAGGCACTGAATTAATGGCAAGTGGGGTACATTTGTACTTCTTTCTGAATCCTTTTTGGGGTTTTCTTTATGGCAAGTACAATGATCTTGGTTCGTTCATTCTTCCTTTGTTTCTTTATTTCTTTGTTTCTTTCTTTTATTCTCTCTTTTGAGACTAGAAAGGGATTTCATTTTTTAAAAACCTGCTTCCCATGTGAGAACTACAGTGTGCATCACGTTCTTTTTCATATGCTTCCCAGAGAAAAGGGAGACCGTGGGTCTTTCTCTTCCTTTTCCAGCCACTATGGATGGCATGACAGTTATCAGGAGGACTTCAGAAGACTTTTGACTGAGAGCTCAGACACTGGTCCTCTGAAATTGTGAGGTGAAGGGCTCTGTTCAGATGTAATTGTGTTTTTCTCATTCTCTCCAGCCTCACAATTCATCCTGATTTCTTCATCACCTAGTTTTGACACAGGAACGTCTTTTCCGATAAGCCTGAATGCTTGGGGCTGCTGCTCAGCCATCTCCTGTAGCCAGTGCTAAAGGATTGGTCAGTATTTGAGATAAACTTTTATTAGAGTGTTTCCATTAAGATGCCTCAAGGCCATTACATCAAGGAATGAGACACATCTATCTTGCTCTGGCTTAATTGCAGAGAGGAAGGTTGGTTTTATATGCTATAAAGCTGCTTTCAGGGAAGATAGACGTCTGTATCTCTAGTTACAGGGGTTCATTTTTGTGGAAACCTTCGGTTTCTCTTAACATCACTGAAATTATAATGTAGTTTCACTTTATGAGGTGCCTGAAATGGTGGCAACAATCACTGCCTGGTTGACCATATCAATAATGGCTCAGACAATATGAAGTGTTGGGAACCAGCTCAGCTGGAGCCTTGGCAGCAGCCTCAGGATTGGTGGCTCTGTGGCCGGCTGCTCTCCCTCTTGAAGGTGGGTTCCCCAGGGCTCACACTCCTTTCCCTGCACATGGGTGCCAAGTCCTTGGCCATGGTTTTCTGGTGAACTCTGCTTACCTCTGCCTTTCTTTTCAAGTTACCTGACCTCTAAGTTCCAGTCACCTTGTATTGTCCACTGGCCAAAAGATCTGTCCAGTTTCCTCGAAGACATACAGGCTCTCTGGGGGTGGTAGAGAAGGACCACTTTTTAAACTTTAGATTTAAATTATATCTGAATACATTTGTATGATTTATAATTTTGTCATTGTAATATTATTGATGGATTTGGAAACAGATTGCTGTATCTATCTTAGAAGAATTAGCTTGAGCCTCAGCTACTGCCGCTATGATTCTAACTTCCTTCCGAACACCATTTACTTCTGGCTACACTAATTGATATGAGGGCAAGCCCACCCTGATCGATTGAGTAGCTAAAGTAAAATTTCTATTTTTTTTTCCCAAATGGAATTTTCCACTTGAAGAGCAAATGAGGAACAAAGCCTAGAACCTGGTATTGGCCTGCTCCCTGTCAAAAATCATTGTTTCCTGTTGGACTAGGCTCAGGGTTCTACTTCTTTGGGTTAAAAGAAGAAATGATTGACATGCCGCAAGCTAATTCTTCTAAGATAGATACAGAAATCTGTTTCCAAATCCATCATTAATATTACAATGACAAAATTATAAATCTTACAAATGTATTCAGATATAATTTAAATCTAAAGTTTAAAAAGTGGTCCTTCTCTACCACCCCCAAATGAATCTAATGTAATCTCTTATAATAACAGGGTTAAAGATGTCAGAGAATGGTGATTATATAATGCCTTCAAATTTTGGTACATTCATTGCATTGACTGAATTCCTGACTATTTCATATGGTTTTCCTTGGTATCAACTTTGACACTACCCTTCCTATAACATTTCATTCTCCAGTGAATTTATCCAAATGGTGAAAAAACTTCTCAATTCATATTTCTGTAAATAATTATCCGGCTCCATCATGCATTGCATGTGTGTATTTATATATTGATAAACTACTGCTTGCAGGCAAAGGCTTCTAATGAAGAGCTGTAGCATACATGTATGTAGTAACATAAGCAACAAGAATAGTAATGACATGGAATTCAAGAATTGGTTATTGTCTTGGTCAAACTGGAAATAAATACTTCAAAATAATCAGTTGTTTCATTTTATGCACAAAATATTACTTCTGAGAAGCTAAGATATTTGGAAGAACATGTCATTTTAAAAAGGAAATATAAATTGCTTCTCAAGGCATCAGTGAGGATCTTCTACTCTTAGATGATTTTATACTCTTCATTTTCATTTCAACTACGAATTGGTGTGTTGGGGTATAGCCGAAGGTTTGAGTGTAAGGTATCAGATGGTAGGAGGCCTGTTGCAATCACCTTACCACAGTCTGCATGTTCATATGAGCACTGTGTCTCTCGCCCAGCAGAACTCAATGACCTTCCACTAAGTGAATGGAAATGGGGGTATGGTGGGCTGAGGAGCGTAGTGGAAAGGATGCTGACTGAACTGCCTTTAAATATATGCTGTTTATGTCCACGTTGGTTTACACAGCTATCTATGGGACAAACTTTCTTTGCTTACTATCCTGTTTACTTCATCTCCTTTCTATTTGAATGTCTATATGAAGGGTCAATTCCTATAAAATTTTTTATGAATATTACATTTAACTTTTTATCTAATCAAGGCAGATGGTGGAACCAATCCTACTTTAACTGTTCCCTTCTTTCTCTTTATCTCTCTCTCTCCCTTTGTTCTCCTTTTCTCTTCATTCCCTTCCCATGCCTATTGTTTTGTATAGTTTTTCCCACACTGATTTTACTTCTTTGTGGAGAGTCAGACATTGATGAGAAGAGAATGAAAGTGGTGAATATAAGCCGGGCGGTGGTGGCGCACGCCTTTAATCCCAGCACTTGGGAGGCAGAGACAGGCGGATCTTTGCGAGTTCGAGGCCAGCCTGGTCTACAAAGCGAGTCCAGGACAGCCAGAGCTGTTAAACAGAGAAACCCTGTCTCGAAAAACCAAAAAAAAAAAAAAAAAAAAAAGAAAGTGGTGAATATATATGTGGAATAGGGTAGAATATGTATCGTGGTTGCTGGCCATACCTTTACTTTCTGTATACTTCAATTCCCATCTCACGGGAGAGTTTCTGGAGTGTTTGTTTGGTTGCTTTATTTCTATTGTTGTTGTTATTGTGGTTGTTGTTTAGGTTTCTTTCTTTTAGAGAAAAGTACACTTTTATAGGAGTTGGGTGATTAACTATAGCTAATGACATGACAAAACCATCATAGGCTATTCAATAGATCCCTGTGTAGTTGAAAGAATCTTAAACTTAATGACATCTTTCTAGTCACAACACACATTCTGTACTAAATATGTTCCCAGCAATATGTAGACCACTAAGTATCCAAAGCTGTGAAGACAAGGTCCTTGTCCTCAGCAAAGTCTGTCAAAGGAGAGCATGAAGACAAAACACACTCCTGCAGAGCAAAGCAAAAAGGAGCCAAGGTCAAGGCAGGAAGTCATCCTGAATGTTACTTCCTAGTATTTCAGAGTGAACAAGACTGGAGAAAAGAAGAGGGGGGGGGCAGATAGACAGACAGACAAAGAGACAGAGAGAGAGACAGACATAGAAAGAGACAGAGAGAAAGACAGAAACAGTCTCTGTCCCTCCCTAATGTTATTTCAGCTTAAAGACATTAGCAACCTGTTTTCAGTCACACAAAGAATAGAAGCAATGATATTAGCAGTTTCAAGTTTACTGTTAGTTCACTGATCCTCAGTCCTCTCAGAGCATGAGGAGCTGGCAAATCTTTCATTTAATGAGAAACTCTGATTGAATTAGTTGGCAATTAATTATCTGGATCACTTTCACCAAAAGTGAATTCATCAAAAGTAGCAATAGCAATAATAAAAAGGATTTAAGTAAAGACGTGTGGAATGGTAGAAGCCATGCTTCCCTTCTCTAAAAGAAAGAAACAAACTAATACATTAGGAAATAGTTGATAATAAGAGAATTTTATTGAAAGTATTGCAGAGCTATAGTTATAATTAGTGGCCCTGAATTTGACAGATGTCACCTAGGCAGACTTAGGGTACAATACCCAAGGAGACAACAGGTGCCCTATGTCTCTTCCAGCTGGAGCACTACCTTCCAAGAGCACTTGGGGAAAGCTGGGTATAAGTACATGGAATTTGTCTGCCTTTAGTGAGTGGGGGAATGAAATGGCCCTACTGCTGTAAATGGTTGTGTAGTGGGAATGGGTATTTAATGATGGAAATAAAACTCTTTTCCCTCTATATTGAAGTCAGGGTTTTAAAATCTAAGCAAAAGATTTCTTTGAAAGCAGTTCAGAATTCCCTATGCTGTTTGATCCAGTGTTTATGTTCTCATTTCCCACTAGGGAGTAAGCTAAAACAAGTTTAGTCTTCAACAGCATTTAAGCCACTCTAAGCAAAGTCTAAGGAAACTATTTGCCTTACATATTGTATCGTATTCCCTTCTACACAGAGCTTCGTTACTCCAATAAAGAAGTCACATCATGGTAGATGCTGAGCCGGTTTCTGTATGCACAGTTCACAGAAAGGGAATGCAAATAACTTTGCTTTGTTGCAAAAAAAAATCTCTTTCAGGCTAGAAAGATGGCTTAGTGTTTAAAAATGCTTACTGCTTTTGCAGGGGACCTGCGTTCAGTTCCCAGTACTCATGTCAAGGGCCTTACAAACTCCTATAACTCCATCTCCAGGGAGATCCAACGCATCAAGTGTCCACAGGCACCTGCATTGCACGTACACACACAGACAACACACACACACACACACACACACACACACACACACACACACACATACCCACATGCACACCACAAATACAAACAAAAACTTTTTTTTTTGTTTTGTTTTGTTTTTTTTTGTTTTTTTCGAGACAGGGTTTCTCTGTGTAGCCCTGGCTGTCCTGGACTCACTTTGTAGACCAGGCTGCCCTTGAACTCGCAAAGATCCACCTGCCTCTGCCTCCCAAGTGCTGGGATTAAAGGTGTGCGCCACCACCACCCAGCCAAAAACATTTTTTTTAAAAAAGAAAAAACTGTCGAAGAAGTGAGGAAAACTTTCAGTGATAATAAGAAGAATGCAAATTAAAATTAATCTGTTTTGTCATTTTCATCTACCAGGGAAAGATGCAAAACTGTATATCAACTGTGGGGAAATGAAACCTTAGGCATTACTTGTGGGAGTGCAAACTGACATGGCCTCTAGGAAATGCATGTAGTATCCAAAAATCAGTGTGCTTAGCGTCTTATCCAGCACACCATCTTCTAGAAGTGCAGCCAATGAGAACACACAAAGCTCCTGCTGTAGGATTCTGTGTAAGATTAAAAACTATTTTAAGAGTACTGATTACATGCTGCATACACAAAATTCATTCAAAGCATAGGAAGCTGTTTAACATATTGAGATGCATTCCAAGAAAAGTTGATAAGGAAATAAAGTAAGAAACATTTAATTTGTTGCCCTAAGCATATTTTTAAAAATTGAAGCTTCTGAATGCATGTAGCTTATTTCAAAGATAAACTTAAAAATAATGTTTCAGACCTTTGCTGTTAGCTGTCAAAAATGGTCATGGAAATGATAGGGAATAGCATCCTTGTGTGAAATCTCATCCGAATCCACAATGAGTCCTGGTGTGCCTACTTCTATGAGTGTGAAAGTAAAGGCTACATAGCGTACTCAGTTGCTCATATTAATACTCACTGGCCATTCATCATGAAGAACAGAAACAGAAACAGCCACAGGCAGGTGACTGCTCCAGTCAACAGAAGCTCAAGTCAGCTCCAAGAACAATAGCAGAAAGACTGAACACGCTGTCTTCTGTAACACTCCGCCACACACTCTGACGTCCCAATCCTTCTGCTCTTGCCCTGCACATGTACTTCTCTAGAGAGTATTATTCACTGTCCCCCTTCCCCGTGGGTGACTTGTACACTTGTGCCCTACATATTCCTAAGTTCACGTCCCCTGTTAATAGCCAGAGTCTCCATCAGCCTTCTCTAGGACAGCTGCTTGTTTGCCCCCTCTACACCTGGAGACTCAAGTTCCTTAGGAGACAAGCACAGGGTTCCTGCTCTACGCTTAGCATCTGTCACAGAACCTGCCCAGTAATTTGTTCTCACTAAACACTGACTGAAAGAATGAGGGGAAGTTTTGTCAAGGATTTGATACTGAATTAAGATAAGGAAACCATGATCACAACATAATCCCTTATCTATTTTTGGATAAGAAGGAGGTTCAGTGAGGAAATTCTGATTTTTTTTTCAACAAAACATTTTCAAACATGCTGTAATAATAACTTTACCAAAAGGTTAGATACATTTTTATTTTTAAAATGCCAATAGACTGTTAAAGATACCTTTTTGGTTCACAGAAAATTTGAGCCAAAACCGACGAGACTTCCCACTGCCCCCTCCTCACATATGAACAGCTTCCTCCATTTTCAACACCCCAACAAATTGATGCATGTGCACATCTGCATAGTTATAACAATATGTCATCCTCTCACCATCATCCTCATCACCTCTCACATTTCTTGGTTTATTTCATGGTTCACCCCTTGGGGTTAAGCATTCAATGGAGTTAGACAAACGGACAGTGACCAGGCCTGCCATCATTCCGACTTGTTTCATGTGCTACAGACTCTCTGTGCTCCACTGTTTTATACCGCACAGCCCGCAATCCGTGACCCCCACTGATCCCCTGACTTTAAAGGTGTTATCATTAGGCTTTCCCAGGGACTTGCAGTCCTCTGTTCCTTGGAAAAGGGAGAGTGATAGCGACTCCTGCTTGTACCCTTCTCCTTTCTAGGATAGCATAGACATGTGATGAAGAGCCTTGTCCCTGAAACAGGCATGTAGACATTGAGCTCATTTCTGCATCTCATTTGGTCAAACAAATGGATCATTAATTTGAATCATAGTTGTTTTCAGGAGTGAAATAAATCTGCAGGAGAGCACTTAAAAATTAACGGTCAGGATTATTGTTGGGGAATCTATTTTCCTCCAACCAAAATTAATGCATCAACGGACCAATTGCAGGTCATGACAGACCATGGAGCCAGTTTCTCTAGCTTTCAAACTTTAGCACTGATACTGTTATTTGCATTTTTTTTTGGTTGTGTACCCATACAAACTACCTGACTTGGCTTCTTTTCCTTAAAAGGCTAGTGGGTGTACACTGGACCAGTTCCCGAGTAGAGCAGAGAAGAGACCTAGCCACTTAGAAGCCACAGTATCTAGAGCAAAAACTAATATTCAGAGATTCTTTCGTATGCTTTTATAATTAAGACAAATATAAAGGAAGGAAAAGGGCATTTTGTGGTTTGACCTTTGCTATACAGAAGGCATCTTACCTTCATAAGGGAATTCCTCATCAAACTGCCCTTCCTAGCAGCATCTTTTTTTTTCTTCCGATGAAAATGTGGTAGAAAAAATTGGGTAAGGCTTTATTATTAATAATAAGTAAACAAAACTACTTCCTTCCCTTATACTCTCAGCTAACCTCTGACAGATGCTATCCAGAGACAAAAGGGAGAAGCCCAACCCTTTCTTGTCTGCCCTCACTCATGCCCTCTCGACCACAGCAGGCAACATTGTGCCTTCTTTCCCCAGGACTCTTATAGGAATCTGAATGTCCCCTGAGAGTTGAATACGGGTTTTTAAACAAGCAGTGTGATGGTTGAAGCTTGGAAGAGAGCCCATTGTGAGTTGAAAAGAATTCCCAGCTGTGTCTTACTAGTCCCTGCACCCAGCTGCAGCGGCTCACAGGCACCTCTGTTTCTTAAGCCCCGTATGTATATGTACATATTCACACTAATGCATATGAATGCAAGACTTTGAAGCACTTGGGAAGTCCTGAGCCTTAGAGATGAATTACTTTTCTTTGTGAGACAGGCCTGACTGTCTATAGATATGGGGTAAATACATCACACTTTTCTGTTTATTAGATTGTAAAGATTCTAGGTATGAGTTCAAATATCTAGGGTATCAAAAAGAAATCATAGCATAGTGTCTCTGTCAGAGCAGTCAGAGGCATGGAGGCAAAAAGAATAATTTCAGGTAGGTCAAGCCCACACTGAGGACTAAAGCAATGAAATTTAAAGCAGATTCAAGATTAATATGTGGAAAGACTTCTCTCCGGCTGGGGTATCAGAGCCATGGGTAAACTTCCCCTATTGGGAGAGCAGATCTTTACAGATGTATGCTGAGTTTAACTTTAATACTATTCTTGAGGGGAGTTATTTTTGCTAAAATGAAAGGTAAATTTCAAAGCATGGGGTAGGAAGTGAACAGGATTCTTCTAAAGAAATGGAGAAGTTTAAAATTTGGGGGTAGTCATCATATTTCAGTGGATTAACAGCCAATAAGATCAGGAGCCCAATCATAAAGCAAGGTTAGAGCCAAGGAAATACTCTTTGCAACTTTGCTAGACAGAGCTTGTCTGATTACCATTGTATTAGTTAGGGTTCTCTAAGGAGCAGAACTGATATATATATATATATATATCATAGATGTCCAAAAGAGCAGCCAGTTTTCTGTTCCCCATTGGAACCCCCTCCAAAGTAGGTTCTAATACCAATGAAGGACTGGCTCAGGATAGATGAACTTGTCAGTGAGGCTGAGTCCCAGCAGATAGGAAGCACAATCTTCCTTTTATGCAGGCTGCCACGTGAAGTTATGACCCAGATTTAGAGTGGCTCTTCTGACCTCCAGATCCAACCAAAATCCTTCCCAGGTGGGCCTAGATGCTTACGTTTTATTTACTTCCAGATGCGGTTAAGGTGACAGCTGGCATTAACCATCACAACCATAGAGACGTCTTTGACCACAATGCCCACCAAACACAATTACTCAAAATAGAGACTTCAACCCCTCCAGCCCCATCAAAACATGATGTTTTTTGAATGATGGCTTACCTTCCTCATCACCCAGCCCTGGCACAGACATGTGGGGTTTCTGAACATCCAACTGAATGTTCTTCATTTTCTTTTGAGTGCCAGTTCCTCCCAGACCTTAGGCTTAATATTTTCCTCTTTCTGTTTGCTGACTTTCCCAGTCATTACTATATGTCAATTTAGAAGCTATTAGGATACTATCCTTTGCAAGAATCCGTCACATCTTCTTTGAAATTGTCAATGTAAAAAAAAATTCCAGTACTAAAAAACAAATAGCATGCTCTTCAACAACGAACAAGAGAAAAAGATAGCAAGTCCAAAAATGACGTGTCCTCAGAAAACCTGGACAGGATGGAGGAGGAAGAATGTGAAAGGCGTGATTATGCCCAGAAGGACACATCAGCCCTAACTGTCCACAATTTTCTCTGCATTCATTACACTCATTCAGAAGTGGAATATTGTTTTGATGTCATTATTCTGTAGATGGTCTTGTTTTTATTTTTATTTTTTAATACAAGAAAAGGATCAAAAAAAAATGTCATCATAAGCCTGACTGTTAAGCTGTCCTCTTTTCAGAGGAAGAGAGTGATTGAATCTATATTCAACAGGGCTATTCATTATGTGCAATTTGCCTAGAGCTAGAAAGCGGCTGTCCAGAGAGTGACTTAAGACCCCTTGTCCTCACTGTTCTCAGAGGGTTCACATCTGTGTTTGTGTTGGGCCACAGCCCCTTGGCAACAATGTTTCCATGATGAAAGGAAAGCACACAGCTGACCAGGATTTAGAGATTTGTTCAAGGTCAAAAGTAGCACTGCCGTGCAACATGCTTCCTGTGAAAAGCTCCGGGCTCTTGCAGAGACATAGCTATTTGATAAGGTACAGCAGGAGGCCCTAGAGCACCCATTAAGCTCTGTTTGTAGAGAGTTTAGGGAATTAAAATGAAATAGGAGATGCAGGCCCTTCCTCTTAGGAGTGTGAAATCTAATGGAGGGAATAAAATACACAGGCAAGAAAATGGGACAGTTACAAATGAAAATAGATAGGAACATTTACAGGAGAGCAGCAGAAACATGCAAAGCCATTCACTGCTAATTGGACATGTACGGCGATATATACACTTGTCTAAAGCAGCCTGGGAGTGTGTGAGGAAGACTGTGAAGGTCACACCTTCACGGTGTGTGGGGGAAAGAAATTTAGAATGTTACTCCAGCCTTTGATCAGACTACGAATGTTGACTTCTGAAAACTCCATATCATGATAGTCCCCAGCCCTCTGTCTGGAATATAGAAGGACTACCAACAGCAAAAACATACAAGAGAAGAGGAAGCTTTGGTGTACAGAAGGGTCAAAAGAGCACAAAGGAGTCCAACCATGGTAAAACACCCCTATAATCTCAGCACTAAGGATGCAGAGTAAGTCACTCTCCTCAATGTACTTCCATCCCTTCTCCCTGCTCTATAGACATGCTCATTACTACTAGGCTGTGAGAGAGAGAGACTTCCCCTCGGAGTAAGCCAAGAAGGACTAACTAACTCAACATCCTGCAGAGAGGACCATCAGTTGTTCTACCCACCCACCCCTCCCCCGGTTGTGAGAAGGACCCAAATGAGAGAGATGCAGATATAGGCACATGTAAAGAATGTGGCAGGGGCTGGAGAGATGGCTCAGCGGTTAAGAGCACGGGCTGCTCTTCTTCCAGAGGTCATGAGTTCAATTCCCAGCAACTACATGGTGGCTCACAACCATCCATAATGAAATCTGGTGCCCTCTTCTGGCCTGCAGATATACCTGCAGACAGAACACTGTATACATAATAAATAAATCTTTAAAAAAAAAAAAAAAAAAAAAGAATGTGGCAGAATGCTTACTCTGCCTGCAAAAACCGGACAGCTTGGCTTCGTGAATGTCCCTTTTACAAAATATCACTGGGGTAAGCTCGGGGCCTGCACCTAGTAAGTGCATGCTCTGTCACCAGGCAGCACTGTCAGCCCCAATGAGTTCATTCTCGGTTACCTTTCCTAAGGATCACCCGAAGGCCTTTCAATAGCAGTTTACAAAACAAACTGGTTTTTAGTGGAAAGTGTAAACAAAAAATTTTATTTAAAACACCTATATTTATTAATACTTAATAAACACCTATAAAACTTATATAACCTACAATACCTGATACCTATAACTGATAACCTAATAAAGAACATCTAACCAATCCTATTTTAATCCTCTTGAAGGGATATTAAAATTCTCTAGCGCAGGTCCATGCAGGCATCTTGGTCCGCCTTCTATCTGCAGGCACGCTTCAAGTGTTCCCCAGTCTGGCTCTGGCAGTCATGGCAAACTTATCTTCAGCTTGGCTCAGCTTCCTCCAGGCCTAGCATTGCCACCACTGTGCACAGTGAGGCCAGTTGACCTTACCTCTCAGCCTGGGTCAGCTTTCCTCAGTCACTTCCACAGTCTCCTCAGCCTGTGCATGCTTTGCGGCCTAGTCTTTTATTTTAAAGCCTTGCACAGCCTCACATGACAGGGGCCACCATTTTGCCTGCTTTCTAGGTCCTCACTGTGGCCTCTAAACTCTGCCTGCCTCCTGGCACTTCGCTCACTTGTCTGGCACTCTCTTCTCAGCAACTCTCAATTTAATTGCCAACGCTTCTGACTGCTGATTTGCCTCAGGGCTATTGTGGCCTAAAGATTGGCAGATGGCATACCTTGCTTCACACTTCTCCCTTGTGCACTTCTGTCTCCTCCACCCATGGGGGCCGAGAGAGCTTCACATGGAGCTCCCTGGCTTATTTAGGGTGAGGTCTCTTGATCTTTTGAGGTGTCCCTTGGACTCTCAAGCTCTCTCACAGAAACTGGCAGAAAAGGCTTGCCCATTCACCAGGTGCTGGGCAGGCCTCAGTCCAATCTGGGCTCCTCCCACCTCAGCTCAGATCTTTCTAGCATCCAAGCAAGGACAAGCTCTAAGCTCCTTTCAGTTTTCCATACTTTGAAAAGATCCATATGCTGTCAGGCACCAGGCTGATCTGCATGCCCTTGAAGAGTCCTTACTAATTCACTAAAGAAAACTAACCAATTACAGGAAAGCATACATTTTTATGAGAAAAGCACACCATTTTTGTTCACATTGGAAATGTATCCTAAACATGATGAGTTGTCCAGTACATAATATAACCCCCAGGTGTCAAAGACACGGGAGAAAGAGGACCTAGGGTTTCTTGAACGTTGGTCTTCCTCTTTCCTGGGCTTCACTGTGAAGTGACTTCTTCTGGGATTTTTTGTTGTTGTTGTTTTGGTTTTTTTTAACCTAAACTCTATATAAGACAATGGTGTATTTCATGAACCCATTCCAAAGTCCCTGTATGAATTCTGCTAAGCTTCCCTGGTGCCTACCGGACTTTCAGAATTTGGATGATAATAAGTAAAAAGGTATTCACTACCTAAAGTATTGACCAATGTATCTCCAAGGCAATGTTACTACATAACTTTTCCTTTTCTCATGGTATTTTATGCAAAATCAATTATTTTAAACTATAAATAGACAAAATTAATATTAACTATAATTAGAAAAAAGACATATAGAAATACTTGCTTGTAAAGTCTTGAAACATGGGTGCCTATGAACATTCCTCTTTAGAGATTTTTTCTTCTTTTTTTGGTTTTTCGAGACAGGGTTTCTCTGTATAACAGCTTTGGCTGTCCTGGACTCACTTTGTAGACCAGGCTGGCCTCGAACTCACAGAAATCCGCCTACCTCTGCCTCCCAAGTGCTGGGATTAAAGGCGTGCGCCACCAACGCCCGGCTAGAGATTTTTTCTTCTTTAAAAATTATGTCCGTGTTTTCTTTCATGATGTTTGCGTTTCAGAAAATTCTACTAAGTAATCTTTTCTTCCTTGGGGACAGCAGGAGGTAAGGAACTTGTCCCAGCAATGAATGGGTATTTGTCAGCTTGCGCTTTTGCAAAAGTGAAAGATTACAATTGACATTAGAAATAATGAATTACAAAACAGTAGTAATGGGAATCCTGGAGATCGTCATAAAAGGATTAGAATTCGTACAGACTCCCATTCTTGTCATTAGCAGCCTCCAGTCCAGCACAGGTACGAGCCTTGAGATCAAGTCAGAGCCCCTCATCACCATTCAGGGACCCCCTCTGTAGAATCCATATCAGGAAGTAGCCCTGAATACATATAATTTCCTTCACAATTAATTTCTTGAGTGAATAGTTTATAAGTGGATTCAGGAGAGGTTAATTCTACAGAGAGAAGTGGGGAATAACTATTGAAAACAGGACAATCACAATTCACCACAGGAACATTTGCCAACATAACATTTTGGCCCAAGGTAATAATATTGAGCTGTGGATTACAGCATTTAGTGTGACTACAGCTATCTGCTATTAATTTAAAGGAAATTATTTTCTAATTAGGTTTGCCACTCATCTAGAGCCCGAGGTTAAAAAGTAGGAAAAGGAAAAAAAAAGAAAAAGAAAAAGAAAAGCAAAATGCTATGCACTAATTTCATCATCGTCTCTATTTTTAATGTTCAGTGGGCTTAAAGCAGCTGCAAGAAAAAATGAAACCAGCAAGTTTAAGATTTAAGTATGGCATTGATTTATTTAAAATTTGATTATTGATTTGGAATCATTCAGGTGTTAGTCAGCATGTGTCCCTGGCCTGAGTCTTACAGACTATCTAGACAACAGCAAAATCAGGGCAGGGCTTTCAAGTGGCTGAGCATGGATGGGCCACTTGTCCTTTGGGGTCCTCACTACCTGTGCCTTCTCCTCCAGGGAGAGGGAGGGGATAAGGCAGTGCACAAGCCAAATGATGGCCACAGAGGGCCTGATGCAGTAGTTGCTTTTCTTGTTGCCGTGATCAAAAGGATGACAGGAATCAACTTTAAGAAAGAGAGGTTTGTTTTGGATTACATTAAGGGAATACAGCCTATCTGGCAGGAAAAGCATGGTAACAGGTGTTGGAGGCAGCTGGTCTCATTGTTTCAATAGTCAAGAATCAGGGAACAGACAAAAGTGGGGCTGGGCCATAAAATCTCAAGACCCACCCTAATGACATACTTCCTAAAGGCTCCACAACTTTCCAAAGAAGTACCACTAGTCAGGGACCAAATGTTCAAACATGAACCTACGGGAAGGATATTTCACATTTGAACCACAAGTTACTTGGTTGCTTGTGGGTCCTCCACCCCCATATAACTGTGTATAGACAGTTTCAGGATTTGGAGGAGCTGTGGAGCAGGGTCTCAGGTGGTGGTAAGTATGAAGGATATTTAAGAACTGGGAGACTGTCGGAAGACAGTTTATTGAAGTAACAAAGCTAGCTTATATAGCTCCAGTAAAGGGGGAGGGAGGGACAAAAGAACAAGGGAGGAAATGCACCTGATTTGCATATGTGGACGTACCAATTCAAATACTGAAGCCTGCAGGAGGAGTCAGGGACTTTCCAAGCTTATCAGTTAGATCATCAGACTGCCAGTCACATGAGTTTTGAGAAGCCAGTTCTCAGAAAACAGAAGGGGAAGCAGAAGCCTAATTGACTCTAACATGATGTGGCCTTTGTCTCTATGGAGTTGAGTAGGCCCAGATCTAATTTGGGTAGGAAGCAGACCCATTCCTGCTGTGCTGTCTGAGAGATGATGGGAGATAGGCAATGTTCCACCATCCCTCATCTGGCTTGGAACCCACAGTTGCTGATATTTGTGCAACATAAGTTACGTACTCAAAAAGTCATTTGTTCGTTGAGACCAAGCAACAGAAAGCCAGTTGGGAATCTCTTCAGGCCAGGAATGTGCAGGGACAATATATAGCCAAAGACTCCATTGAAATACTCTGTTCAGACTCACCTCCTAAACTTTCCAAATACTTCATAGTGTCTTGCACAAGAGTAAATTCATCATCTCACAGTTCTGAAAGGCTAGCGAGAAGGCTGACTTCAGGTACTGCTTAATTCACACAATTGAATCACATCCTTGGACTTTTCATTTTCTGGGTTTTCAGGCCCCATCATCTCTGTGGTGGGCTGACTGTTAGGCTGGCTCCAGCTGCAGCAGTGCCAAGGTTCACTTCTACGTGCTGGTATTGGTTCCCTATAATAATAAGTATAATGACAGCAAGGACAGCAAATGCCTGTTGGTCTTTGCTCCGGGTGGCTGTCTGAGACGTGCGCATGTGCGCTTCCAGTCGCAGTCTTGTTGCCTTCAAATTAAGATGAAGAAACGGAGACTACCCAGCACTGTCACAGTCTTATCAGCTAGATACTTAGATGGATTGGAGTTGGACTGGAACTAAATTTTATACACTTAGTGTTAGGTCTGCCTGAATCCCAGGTTCTCCCAGCATGCCTCAGTTTCTACCTGTTAAGGGGCATGCCCCGCCCCACAAGCCATTGCCAATATAACCCCGATATCTTGGGGGCTCACTCTCTTCCTCTTCCTCTCTCTCACGGTCTTTCCCTCTCCCTTCCTCTCCCCCTCGTTCTCCTCTTCTCTGCCTCCTTCTCTCCCACCCCTCTATCTATCTCTCCCTCTTCTCTCTCTCTGCATGCACATGCTGTTTCTCTTCCCCTCTTGTATCCAATCAACCTGCCTTTATATAACTTAATTTGGCCTGGATTGGATCATTTCCCATAGCACAGTAATTTTTTAAAGCACTTAGTTTCTTCATTGAGTTCTTCCTAGAATTCTGTTAAGAACAGATCTGATTGGGTTAATTGTCCTTTCTCCAAGCAGTCAGCATTAACCACTGACAAGGGACATACAGGGTGGCTTAAGTTAATGACAACACCTTGGGAACTTGGGTTGTGACCAGTCCATTGACAGCATACAGCTAAGAACAGAGCAGAGGTGCTTATCAATGAAAGGTTAAAAAGGAGACAAGCCACAAATGTTCCTTGCGACAGAGACTTACAATTAAGAAGAAAAGCAAAACAGGAACATAAGGGCAATAATAAGGACTCAACATTACTTTCATCATCTTTTTTTTCTTTTTCTTTTCCTTTATTTTTTATTTCTTCAAGTTACATCTCAATCGCAGTCCCCTCCCTATTCCCCTCTCCAGTCCTGCCCTCCCACCCTCATCCCCCATCCTCTTCCCCTTTTTTTTTTCTTTTAAGTTTAAGGTATATCTTATTTCCCCCTACAGTTTTCCCTTTCAGTCCAACAAATGGCTTTTTCTCTTATACTAATAAATACAATACAAAACAACACAGGTAATTAGGCCACAGTTATGAGGGTTATATGGCTTAGCGAACATTCCCAATGACCAGTCCATATGTATTTGGTACCTGACTTTAACATTCTACTATCTAACCATTTCCATGAGTTTAAAGTTCTATATCTGACTCAACATTCATAATAACTTGCAACACAATTTTAAAAGTGTATCTTCTTAGATCTATAACACTCTCTTGACTCCTAAACAACTCAAATTTTAATTATGAGACTCTAGATATCTGTTCTTCAACCACCTCAGAGACCTGAGAGGGATAAATATACCTGCTTTTATAGGAAGTACAGGGCCTGCAGCTTCCAAAACTAAGAAATGACATACCAGTGGCTGCCTGGACAGTTCCCATTTTCTCTCCATATATTACCGCATCGATCTTCAGTCATTTGGCCCCGTTTCTCTGACAGACATTGATTGTAGAGCAGGAGTTATGAAGGGCTTGCCTACCCTGTCTTGGCAGAGCTAGGCTGTCGACTTACCTGCTTCCAGGTTTTGTCCTTTTTGGACAGCATTCTGTCTACAGTTGTAGCAAGGGGATTTTCCTACCAAGAGATAGGCTTGTGACTAATTCAATCATCTCCCACTGGAGATTCTTCAATGCTCATCTTCTACTTGGAAGAGAATAGGGGGTGCTGTCAGGAGTTGATATGTCTTGATATAAAAAAATCTAAAGTTACGAAAACATCTTTGAATGCCATATTCTGCAGATCTCTTGAGGTTTTTGAAGAGGCCCTATCTATCTCTTATATTAGGGTAAGCAGATGTTGCTTGTCTCTTAGCAGCTTTATTTCTGATTAGCTTAGAAAATAACTATAAGCCGGGCAGTGGTGGCACACGCCTTTAATCCCAGCACTTGGGAGGCAGAGGCAGGCGGATCTTTGCGAGTTCGAGGCCAGCCTGGTCTACAAAGTGAGTCCAGGACAGCCAGGGCTACACAGAGAAACCCTGTCTCGAAAAACCAAAAAAAAAAAAAAAAAAGAAAATAACTATAATAGGCTGTCATAGTACCTAACAGAATGACCGGCTTGCATAACCATTACTTTGCATTTCTTAATTATCCTAAACACTTTATGACAATTAGTAGTAAAAGGCCAAAACATCACATTTCATTTTTTTTCTTTACCTCCTAACACTTCCATCCCATTTCTCTGGGGTGGGGTGTCCTTATATAACAGTCCCTCATCTCAGTTGAGAGGTCGTATGAGGGCCAAGAGCCTCCTCATTCATTGGGGGTCTACGAAGCAGTACCATCAGTGAAAAGTGTCTCATTGCCTGGGAGAGAGAACTACTAAACAAACAAACCAATAAGCATACAATAGATAAAAAAGACTAAAAAATAGAAAAATATATTAAAAATATACAAAAATAAATAAAAAATAAAAATTAAACATAAAAATTCTATGTCCAAGTTCCCTTTGGTGTGTTAGTTGTAGTATCGATACCTTCTACTATATAGCTAAAATCCTAGTATAAGTGAATAGATGCCATATGCGTCTTTCTGAGTCTGGGTTAGCTCACTCAGGATGAGCTTTTCTACTTCCATCCATTTGGCTGCAAATTGCATAATTTCATTGTTCCTGATAGCTGAATAGTATTCGATTGTGTAGATGTACCACAGTTTTTTAACCCATTCTTCAGTTGAGGGACATCTGGGTTGTTTCCAGTTTCTAGCTATTACAAATAAGGCTGCTATAAACATAGATGAGGAAACTTCCTTCTGATTCCATGAAGAGGCATTTGGGTGTATACCCAGAAGTGGTATGGCTGGGTCCTGAGGCAAAGCTATTCCAAGATTTCTAAGATATTGCCAGACTGACCTACATAGTGGTTGCACAAGCCTGCATTCCCACCAGCAATGGAGTAGGGTACCCCTTTCTCCACACCCTCGCCAGCATGTGCTGTCATTTGAGCTTTTGATCTTAGCCATTCTGACAGGTGTGAGATGGAATCTCAGAGTCATCTTGAGTTGCATTTCTCTGATGATTAAGGATGTTGAGCATTTCTTCAGGTGTCTCTCACCCATTAGGGATTCCTCCTTTGTGAATTATCTATTTAGCTCCATCCCCCATTTTTTGATTGGATTATTTGGTTTCTTGGCATTTAATTTCTTGAGTTTTTTGTAGATTTTGGATATTAGCCCACTGTCAAATGTGGGGTTGGTGAAGATTTTCTCCCAGTCTGTAGGCTGCCGTTTTGTTCAAATGACAGTGTCTTTTGCCTTACAGAAGCTTTTCAGTTTCATGAGGTCCCATTTATTGATTGTTGATCTCAGGTCCTGAGCTGCTGCTGTTCTGTTCAGGAAGTTGTCACCTGTGCCAATGAGTTCAAGGGTTTCTCCCACTTTTTCTTCTAGTATATTTAGTGTGACAGGTCTTATGTTAAGGTCTTTGATCCACTTGGACTTAAGTTTTGTACAAGGTGATAAGTATGGGTCTAATTTCATTCTTTTACAAGTGGACATCCAGTTGGACCAGCACCATTTGTTGAAGATGCTGTCCTTCCATTGTGCTGTTTTGGCTTCTTTGTCAAAAATTAGGTGGCCATAAGTGTGTGGGTCTATTTCTGGATCTTCAATTCGAGTCCATTGATCTACTAGTCTGTTTCTATACCAATACCAATATACTGTTTTTACAACTATTGCTCTGTAGTGCAGCTTGACATCTGGAATGGTGATACCTCCAGATGTTTTTTTATTGTACAGGATTGATTTAGCTATTCTGGGTTTTTTGTTGTTCTATATGAAATTGAGAATAGCTCTTTCCAAATCTATAAAAAATTGTGTTGGTATTTTGATAGGAATTGCATTGAATCTATATATTACTTTTGGTAGGATAGCCATTTTTATTATGTTGATCCTACCTCTCCATGAGCATGGGAGATCTTTCCATCTTCTAAAGGCCTCTTCCATTTCTTTCTTCAAGGGCTTGAAGTTCTTGATGTACAGGTCCATTACTTGCTTGGTTAGAGTTACCCCCAGGTATTTAATGTTGTTTGTGGCTATTGTGAAGGGGGTTGTTTCCCTTATTTCTTTCTTAGCCCATTTGTTTGTTGTATAAAGAAGGGCTTCTGATTTTTTTGAATTAATTTTGTATCCAGCCACTTTGCTGAAGGTGTTTATCAGCTGTAAGAGTTCTCTGGTGGAATTTTTGGGGTCACTTATGTATACTATCATATCATCTGCAAGTAGGGATAATTTGACTTCTTCATTTCCGATGTTTATCCCCTTGATCTCCTTTAGTTATCTTATTGCTCTAGCAAGAACTTCAAGTACTATATTGAAGAGATATGGTGAAAGTGGACATCCTTGTTTTGTCCCTGAGTATAGAGGAAATGCTTCAAGTTTCTCTCCATTTAATTTGATGTTGGCCACTTGCCTGCTGTATATTGCCTTTATTATTTCTAGGCACGGTCCTTGTATGCCCATTCTCTCCAGAACTTTTAGCATGAAGGGGTGTTGGATTTTGTCAAATGCTTTTTCTGCATCTAGCGAGATTATCATGTGTTTTTTTTCTTTCATCTTGTTTATATGGTGAATGACGTTGATAGACTTTCGTATGTTGAACCATCCCTGCATTCCTGGGATGAAACCTACTTGATCATGGTGTATGATACTTTTGATGTGTTCTTGAATTCAGTTTGCTAGTATTTTATTAAGTATTTTTGCATCTATGTTCATGAGGGAGATTGGTCTGAAGTTTTCTTTCTTTGTTGAGTCTTTGTGTGGTTTAGGAATCAGGGTGACTGTGGCCTCATAGAATGAGTTTGGAAATGTTCTTTCAGATTCTATTTTGTAAAAGAGTTTGAAAAGTATTGGTGTTAGCTCCTCTTTGAAGGTCCGGTAGAATTCCATGCTAAAGCCATCTGGCCCTGGGCTTTTTTTGGTTGGGAGATTTTTAATGACTGTTTCTATTTCCTTAGGGTTTATAGGGCTGTTTAATCTGTTTATCTGATCTTGATTTAGCTTCGGTAGGTAGAATCTATCAAGAAAATTGTCCATTTCACTTACATTTTCAAATTTGGTGGAGTATAGATTTTTAAAGTAGGATCCAAATATTCTCTGGATTTCCTCAATGTCTGTTGTTATTTCTCCCTTTTCATTTCTGATTTTGTTGATTTGGATTTTTTCCTTCTGCCTTTTAGTTAATTTGGCTAAGGGTCTGTCTATTTTGTTGATTTTCTCGAAGAACCATGTTGGTTTCATTGTTTCTTTGTATAGTTCTTTTTGTTTCTAAGTTGTTCATTTCAGCCCTAAGTTTGATGATCTCCTGCCTTCTGCACCTCTTGGGAGTGTTTGCTTTTTTTTTTTCCAATTCACCAGTTTAGCTGTTAATTCATTAATATGAGCTGTCACAATTTTCTTTTTGAATGCACTTAGTGCTATGAACTTTCCTCGTAGCACAGCTTTCATTGTGTCCCATAGGTTTGGGTATGTTGTGTCTTCATTTTCATTGGATTTTAAGAAGTCTTTGATTTCCTTCTTTATTTCTTCCCTGACCCAGTGGTCCTCTAGTAAAGAGTTGTTCAATTTCCATGTGAGTGTAGACTTTCTGTTGATTCTTTTGCTATTGAAGTCCAGCTTTATTCCATGGTGGTCTGATAAGATACAAGGGGTTATTTCAATTTTCTTGTATCTGTTGAGGCTATCTTTGTGTCCAACTATATGGTCGATTTTGTAGAAGGTTCCGTGAGGTGCTGAGAAGAAGGTGTATTCTTTTGTGTTTGGGTGAAATGTTCTGTAGATATCTGTTAGGTCCATTTGGTTCATGATCTCTGTTAGACTCATTATTTCTCTGTTTGGCTTCTGTCTTGATGATCTGTCCATATTTGTGAGTGGGGTGTTGAAGTCTCCCACTATTAACGTGTTTGGATTGATGTGCGATTTAAGTTTTAGAAGTGTTTCTTTTATAAAGGTAGGTGCTTTTGTATTTGGGGCATAAATGTTCAATATTGAGATGTCCTCTTGGTGTATATTTCCTTTAATGAGTATGTAATGTCCTTCTCTGTCTTTTTTTATTAACTTCAATTTGAAGTCTATTTTGTTTGATATGAGGGTGGCTACTCCAGCTTGTTTCCTGGGTCCATTTGCTTGGAAAACCTTTTCCCAGCCCTTTACTCTGAGATAGTGTTTATCTTCAATAATGAGATGTGTTTCTTGTATACAGCAAAAAGATGGGTCTTGTTTACGGATCCAGTCTGTAAGTCTGTGTCTTTTTATTGGCGAGTTGAGTCCATTGATGTTGATGGATATTAGTGACCAGGGGTTGTTATTTCCCATTATTTTGGTATAGCTGGCTGTCTTGTGTTTCTTTTTGTTTAGTAGCTGTGGAGGTTTCTATTTCCTCTGTTTCCTTGGGTGTAGTTATCTTCTTTGGGTTGGAATTTTCCTTCTAGGATTTTCTGTAGGGCTGGGTTTGTGAGGAGATATTGTTTGAATTTGATTTTGTCATGGAATATCTTGTTTTCTCCTTCTATGTTGATAGAGAGTTTTGCTGGGTATAGTAGTCTGGCTGGGCACCTATGTTCTCTCAGGGCTTGTAGGACATCTGTCCAGGCCCTTCTAGCTTTTAAAGTTTCTGAGGAGAAGTCAGGTGTGATTCTGATGGGTCTGCCATTGTATGTGACTTGGCCTTTTTCTCTTACAGCTTTTAATATCCTTTCTTTGTTCTATACATTTGGAGTTTCTATTATTATGTGGCGAGAGGAGTTTCTTTTCTGATCTAATCTGTTTGGTGTTCTGTAAGCCTCTTGGATTTTTACTGGCATCTCTTTCTTTAGGTTTGGGAAGTTTTCTTCTATGATTTTGTTGAAGATATTTCCTGGACCATGGAGTCGGGAGTCTTCTCTTTCCTCTATGCCTATAGTTCTTAGGTTCCGTCTTTTCATTGAGTCCTTGATTTCTTGGATGTTGTGGGTGAGAGATTTTTTTTTTTTTTTTGGTTTTTCGAGACAGGGTTTCTCTGTTTAACAGCTCTGGCTGTCCTGGACTCGCTTTGTAGACCAGGCTGGCCTCAAACTTGCAAAGATCCACCTGCCTCTGCCTCCCAAGTGCTGGGATTAAAGGTGTGCGCCACCACCGCCCGGCAGGGGTGAGAGATTTTTTTAGCTTTCTCATTTTCTTTGGATGTTGTACTGATTTCTTCCATCGAATCTTCCATGCCTGAGATCCTGTCTTCCATCTCTTGCATCCTATTTTTGATACTCACATCCTGTAGTTCCTGTTCTCTTCTCTTGATTCTCCATTTCCATTTTTAACTCTGACTGTGTTTTCTTTATTGTTTCCATTTCTATTTTCATGTCTTGAATGGTATTGTTCGTTTTGTACATTTCCTTCTCCAGTTTGCTTGTTTTTGCCAGGAAATCTTTCACTGTTCTGTCCTTTTCCTGTTCAAGCTGAGTCACCTTGGCTTGGAGCTCTTTAATGGTGTTATTCGTTGTTTTGACTTGTAAAATTGTGGCTTCTTTGAATTCCTTCATAGTTTTAAGTTCTTCTTGAAGGGACTCTATCACTTTCCATAATGTAGAATTGTCATCGTTTTCATGTGTTTCAGTTGTGGTGCAGTGGTTCGGGCTGAACACAATAGTGTTGCTTTCTTTTGTTGGAGACATTTCGCTCTGTTTTTTTTTTTTTTTGTTCTGGGGCCTCTGGCCATGTGGAATTTTTTTGCTGTCTTCTGGACTTGGGTCCTAGGGGGCACTTTGGTATATGATTCAAGTTGCCTTACTCCACTCCTATAAGGTGAGTCATTCAAACCCCCCTCTCAAGTGGAGACCTAATCAATCCAGGTGGTGGAGCTGTGTATAAGTAAGCTCTGGTTCCCCACCAGAAGGGCCAGTACTAGTACAAAAGTCCGATATAGGACAGTTTCAGATATCTCGCAGTTTACCTAGGGTTGGTTCCTGTAGCAGGTAAATCTGCCGTTCAGCTCCAATAGCCTTTCCGCTCCCGCGGCTTGTAAACTGGCCAGTTTTGTCACAGACTGCGATTTGCAGTCTGAAGGCACTTTGCAGTCGAGCTGAGCTCACTTCCAAGGGTGGAAACCTTTTGCCAGATAGTTCGATCATCTGTGTGAGACCTGGGGGTGCCCAGCAGGGTGGGATTATCTATGCGTGCGATCTGAATCTGCTCGCTGGGTATTAGGTTGGAACTTACCGTGAGTCTCTCCTGGTGGGGGGATGGGTGATCCTGATTCCTGGGTCCAGTGGCTTCCTTGCGTGTCTGAGAGTGGGAAGGAGCATCCTGCCCAGGGATCCTCCGTGGTCCCTGGGTATCTGGGTGAGATTTAGAAGGGGTCGTGCCCTTTGTACAGCATCCTGCAACACTTGCCACCTTGTGACTGTTAACCCCAAAATTAAAATACGTCTGCGCAGGCCGCCGCCATCTTGGATCCCCCCCCGCAACTCTTATAAAGGGAAACATTTAATTGGGGCTGGCTTACAGGTTCAGAGGTTTAGTCCATTATCATCAGACTGGGAAGCATGGCAGCATGCAAGCAGACATGGTGTTGGAGAAGTAGCCAAGAGTTCTACATCTGGACTGACAGACAGCAAGAAGAGACACTGAACTTGATTTGAGCATCTGAAACCTCAAAGCCCAGCCCCAGTCAACTTTCATCATCTTAACAGGTTGCCCAGTTTCTATTCTCTGGATGTTTGTGTGTGGCCTTGGCCCAATTCCCTGCTACCTTATGCCATGATCCATTGATCTGTCCATCCATTCAACAGACCTACTTGTACCAGTGTGTGCTCACATGGAACCTACAGGACTGTGGAAGACCCACTGTTTTAATTACAGTGTGACAAACTGTGACACTGGGGAACTACAGTTGAGAAAGTCAGAGTGATATATGAATCCACAACAGAAATTTAGACCAAGTGAAGAGGCAGGGATACTTTTGGGTGCAGTTTATCTATTTCGAGACTTGAAGGAAAACAAGACATTGGCAAATAGGACCGAGAAACTCTATGCTGTGAATATTCTGTTTGCCTCTTTTGTATGAGCCAGAGAGCAATGATTCCTGTACCTATCCTTGAAACACTCAGAATGTCTTTAAGAGATTTCTGAAGAAATGAGAACTTTGTGATTGTCTTAGTTGGCACCTTACATTTGGTTTGGAAACATTGTGCTTTACTAAACCACGATCTAGAAGCCCTGAAGTTTCACAAAGGTCAAGAAGATAGAAGTGAAGAGGTGAGAATGGAGATCCGCTCCTTGGGAAAGGCAAAGAAGCTGAGTAGAGAGATTGTTGGGCCTCCTTTCCCTGATCCAGCTGGACCAGCTAGGCTTTATTCTTTATACTGTGAAATTAAAGTTGTATATCATTGGTGGACAAGTCTCTTCTGCTTAAAAAAATCTTCCAAATAGCTCCAAGATAGGATAAATTTGTTGTACAGAGTTCCTTTAGTGTGTCTGATCATTTTACTGTGAATATGCTGGTGGCTAGGTTCTTGACTGATAGTGCAACCATCCTATGACACACTCTCTATGAGAAAGGTTAGATTTGGTATGCATGTGTTAAATTACAATGCCTTTGCAAAAATGAAACCCTATATAGAACTGTGGGAATGTAGTGAGGGAGATACACAATTCCAGCATATGCATTTGGAAGAAAGGGTAGACTTGTTTTCCAGGAGTGGAGGACAAAGACTGATGAATGATCTCCTTTTCTACCTCAGGGAATTTGCACTTGCTGTCCTCTACTTGAAGTGCTCTCCCTTGTGATCTCTATATGATCAATTTATTCTCTCATTTAGCTCTTACAAAGATCTTGTTTTGAACAGCTTATTAAAGAAATCCCGCCTCTCCTCAGTAATTTACTCTCTAACCCATTATCACATTTTCATTTATGTCGCGTCGACCTCGACCAGCAAGAACGACGCAACTCTCAAAAGCTCTTCTCAAGCAGTTTATTCAGATCCCTTGAAAACAGTCTTCCGAATGAATCGGGCAGACCCAACCCACAGGCTAAATACTATATGAACAGCCAATCAAGTAAAGCCACGTGGTGCTATCTTACAGGCCCACGTATGCGGAAGCAAGCCAGATCAGCGGTCTTAACCAAATATGGACTTGTTTACCACCGAGAGCGCTCACCATCGGGCTGGTGGAAGGCGGAAACCAGCGCCATCTTAAGGGTGCGGCATGTCGCAGCTCTCTACACATTTACAACACTAATGTCCAAATGTGAGCCAAGTAAGGTTGACAGAAAGGAACATGCCAAACTTGATAGAGAGAAGCCCATGAGACCTCCCCCAATGCTACACAAAGAACTTTAGGCAACTGAGGACAGCTGTGAATGGAAGAGGTGGTCTTCCTCAGGGAAGAGCACATGAACTGGTTGTCCAATACCAAACACACAAACAGCTAGCATTATTCAAACTTAACAAGTTATATTTAGGAATTATATATATATATATATATATATATGAGTGTGTGTATATATATAATATATATTTATATATATTATATACATGCAACAACAAAAGAGGTGAATTTGAAGGAGAGTAGGGAAAGATATATAGAAGAGTTTGAAGGGGGGAAGGGAAGAAAAAAATTTAAAAATTTTAATTAATTAAAATTTTAATTAATTAAAATTGTAATTAAATTTTAATCTCAAAAATAAAAAATAAATAAATACAAAGGGGAAGAAAACAGGCATTTCCAGACGGTCTGAGGATGGTGGGGAGAGTGGACCCCACTGTCCCAAGTGGATAATGGCTTTTCATGTCTCATCAACAGGATGTGCCTGAAATCTATACCTACTTCTTTGTAAATTCTATGCTGCCTCTTGGCAAGCACATGGTTTAGAGGCTTTTGTCAGTTTTTAAAGCACTTTCTCCTTAATTCTTTCCTATATATTACTTTCCCCCCTTGAGACCTGACGCCTTTTGTTTGAGACCTAGTTTATATCTCTTAGCTGACAGACATTACTTAATATGTCAGTAATGAAACCATGTAAACCATAATAACAGTCCATAAGAGTTATAATTTGTTCCAACCTCATTAACATTGCATAGCTTATATAGACCTATTATCTGAAATAAAAGAAAAAGAATTTTCTTTTAAAAGTCATAGACTACATTTGTATTCTTCTGTGGTGTGTATCTCTGTATCTATTCTTTTCCCTTTAAGAGCATAGTTTTGATTTTAAACTAAATATTATATCACAAAAGTTATGTTGATTTAAAAGCAAGCCATATTAGAGCTTCCAGCCTCCCTCAGGATTCTCCTACATGAAGTTACATGGAATAGCTGCTGACCCACAGAACTTTCAAAACTAAGATGATAAAACCTCTCTTTGCCAAACACGTGTGTCTGGTATGTACCATCTGTTTCAGTTACTTTTCTATTGCTGTGAAGAAATATTATGACTGGACGCAACTTACAGAAAAAGGTTTATTTTGGCGTGGAGTTGTAAAGGGACAATCCATAATGGCAGGGAACGCATGGTGTGACAACAGGAACAGGATGCTGGCTGACCACACATTTTTATCTACACACTGGAAGAAGAGAGAAAGAGGGAGATAGAAGATGAGGAAGAGGGAGAAGGAGAGATGAAGAGGGGGAGGAGGAGGGAGGGGAAGAGTGATGGGGAGGGGGGAAAGGACATAAATTGGGAGAGGGGAGAAGCTATAAAACCCTCAAAATCAGTCCCCAGTCAGCAACTCTCTACTGTTTAAAAGTTGCGTAAGCTCCACAAACAGGGCCACCAATAGGGAACCAAGTGTTCATACATGAGTCTATGCAGGACATTTCTCACTGAAACCACCATACTGCGTGTGAGCACAGGAAATGTGAGCAATAAGAAAGGGAAGCTCCAGCCTTGGACCATTTTCACTCCCAGAAGGCCATGTTTAGTACAGCAGCAGTTATAGCTTGAAAAGGAAGACTGAGCAGAGAACTGCAGCCAGCACTCATGTTTCTACAGTGTTTTCTAATGTCAGTCTGTGGCCATCAAATATGAATCAGATGGCCTATCCATTAGGCTTTGTGGGAGCCTTGTTATGGTCTGGGATTCTTTAGGCCTGAAACTTCCTGAGTTACAATTCCAAACCCCATTGTGGTAGCTCTTGGTATTGGTCCACTAAGCATGCAACCCAGATACCTGTCTGTTCAGGGGCTTTCCTTCCCTCTGAGGATTGGATAATGTTGCCTCTTATTCTGAAACTCACAGGAGGGACTATTAAAGATCCACACAATCCATGCACATCTGCAAGCTCATTGTCTGTAGAACTCCCTCCTTTCTCCCACATCCTTGCATGGAATTTAGTTTCCCACCAAGGCTCAGATCTGACTTGACTACCATGTTCCATCCCTCAGCTTTCACAATGAACTCATTCATATAAAGCATACCACATTTTGTAGTTTTGTTGAATATATATGATAGCAGGTGAAAGGGAGTGGTTATGCCCATTCCTGGAGGACCTCCTGCATTTTAGTTACTGAGTCCTATGGATACAGCACTGACCATGACAGACAAAACCACTGTCTTCTCAACAGTGGGTAGTTAGATAAACTTCAGGGTGATTGTGGAATTCTGGAACATGACTTCAACTCCATCTAGAGTCTCCAATCCACGGAGTCAGACTAATAAGAACTGGTAGATAACTGGACCACACACACACCAATCGAATGTTTAAGAGGGATATATAAAAGCAGCTGGACATAGACACTGGGATCAGAGAGCTCTGGATTTATGTCTCTGCCTCCTACTACATGTAGAACACTGAGGATCTAACTTACTCTTTCTAAGCCTCAACTCTTCTCACCTATAAAATGAGACCATCAATAACTTCATTTAGTATAACTGTAGACAATAAATACAGTAACACTTAAAAGTCCCAAGTACAGGGGAGGTGCTCAAATCCTTTGATTCTAGCAAGATTCTAAGGTATACCAGAAAGACAAATCTATCAGGGCTGGAGGGGAGAACGTTTGTGTGGACTATCATATTGGTGCTTGCTATACATTCATGGCAACACAAGTAGTCACATATTATCTCTTAGGGCTTCGTGAGGAACCACAGAGGGACCCTTCCAGATGTGTGACTTCATGAACCTGGGGCATAGACAGGCTTGACATTGTAGTCCTGCTTCAACAAGATAGGTTTAAGGGGAATCTGCCTGTGGATTGTGGATGGAAAGCCAACTGAAACAGAGACTGGTAGACTAAGAGACTCTGAACTCTGGGAGAGAAGCAGAACCAAAAGTCAGAGTTGTAAAATGTTCCAGGGATGAAGGATGCTAAGGTCCCTCACCCAGTGTACCTTGTCATCTATGGTAGAAGAAGCAAGTGACTGGCCATTAGAGCGTTTACAGTGGCAGGTTCTCTAACACATCCAGCCCAATTCCCAACCGCCTGACCTAACCCTAGTAAATGAGAAGCCCCAGATTTGAGCCATTGCAGGATTGGGATTTGTGTGTTAGCACCTCCTCGTGGTGCCTGAAGCCCATGGAACCACATTCTGAGAAGCAGGATCTCAGACAAACACTCCAGCAAAAGCTTGAATCTTCTCCATTGTATCTCCAAGAAGAGATCTGTTGATCTTTAGCTGATTACCTCCTGCTAAAGGGATCCCATTACCCGTGATGGGTCCCATTCAAACCAGCCCCCTGAGTGTATGGTTTGTGTGTGCCTGCGCATTTCCTACATCCCACTATTAATTTGAAGTTGCTATTTTTTGTTTTGTTTTGTGTTTTGCCTACATGTACATGTACCACATATATGCAGTACCTGTGGAGGCCGGAAAAGGGCGTTGGATCTCCCAGAACTTGATGAAGTTACACAGTTGTGAACTTCCATGAAGGAGCCAACCCAGGTTGTCTGGATGAGCAGCCAGAGCTTTTAACAGATGAGCCATTGCTTCAGCTTCTGTATTAACATTTGTTGCTTATCCACCCTTTGTCAATACTGACAGAAAAAAAAAAACCTATGCTTTTCTACCATTCTTTAAACAATAAGACAGTAACAGTCCACTTGAGGTAGAGATATAAGAAGAAAGGGCAGAACCCACCATATCTGTGTGAATGTTTACTGCCCAGCTGTGATGGAGGACTGGGATAGGTGGCCAAGAAACTGTTAAAAACAACAACAATCCCCCAAACCAGGACGTGGTGTTAAAGTTTACTGAAGCTTACTAACAGGGAGATAAACTTCCTAATAGGGGAAGTCTACAGGAAGTGTGCATAAGAGGGTCACGGCACATCACTGTGCTTGGTCTGCAAAAGATTGCCTCTAGCTTGTCCACCTGCGGCACTGCTAGAGGCTGTGGGGCCAGTGAACAGGAAGCTCCTGTGGTCCAGAGGCAGCCACTGGACTTGTGTTCTCCACCGCGTCCTCTTTTTATTGCACTTCTCACTTCAAAGAGAGGGCGTTTACAGGTTAGCAGGCACGAGCAGTGACACCATTAACTTAGTTTGCTATGTTCTTACCTGACCACATTCCAAGAACAGATTGCTTAGGTATGGTTCCCAGTGCAAACAACACTGGTTCATCCAGTTCCACAAGTACGGTCTGATCTTGGTCCACTTGGCTCACTTATAGTGGGACTTTCTCAGACCCACCAGTGATATAAATAATGATATAGAGGCTTATTAATATTTTAAAGCTTAGGCCTTTAGCTTGGGCTACCTCCCAGCTACCCTAACCATACTAATCCTGGCACTATATCCTGCCACATGGCCAGGTCTACCTCTCTGCTCCGCTCTGGTCTGTCTGTTCACCTCAGTGCCCACTGGTGAATCTCCCACCTCTGACTTCTTCCCCCAAAGTCCCTCTCTTTGTCTGGAAGATCCGCCTCCCACTTGAGATATAATTCTAGATCACCTTAGGCAGGTGAGTAAGGAACAAATGTTTACAAAATATGAGACCAATGATGGGTCATGGAAATAACAACACCAAATTTTGGCTAGCATTTAGTCCCCACGGGTACAGAATTAACAACAAATGAATATACAGAGACACACCTTCACACAGTGAATGCCAACACTCACTTCCATCACTCCTGTTGGTTTGTCTTGAGCCTTAAGTTTGGAAAAAGAAACATTTCAGAGACATGGTTTCTGATTCTAGTGCCTATTTTTCTCAAGGATCATACACCATGGACCGACCCATCAACTGAAGAAACTGATGTAACACTGAACTGTTCCTTCTGGATATTCCTTGTCTGAAGTCTAATGACTTTGTCTTTTCCTCTACAAGTGTCAGTAGAAAAAACCCAGCCAGGCCTCCTTTTCTCTGACATTTATGTGTGATGCTCCACTGGCCAGTGTTGCCCTGCACCTGGGGTACCATGAGTCAAGAGGAAGGTCTTAGCAGAGACTAGAGAGAGGATAGGGACTCTGGAAGGATGTGATGTTAGCATCCAGGCCGCCTATAGCGTTAGGAACTGGATGAACCAGCAATTAGCATCTTATTGAGGCATTTTCTGTGAATCTCTAGGTAACAGAGTTCCCTAAGCAAGGACTCTTACCTAGGATGTAAGTTTACAAAGAAGTGGATATTGGTGACTACATATCCTGCTTCCCACATCCCTGATTCCTGCCAGAGTGAAGAAAGCCTGGCTGTAGACTTGCTCTATAAAATCTCCCCCATCTGTGCTGGAGAGGTGGCTCAGAGGTTAAGAGCACTGGCTGTTCTTCCAGAGGTCCTGAGTTCAATTCCCAGCAACCACATGGTGGCTCACAGCCATCTACATTGAGATCTGCTGCCCGGGCATATATGTAGAGCAAATACTGTATACATAATAAATAAATAAATAAATGTTTAAAAAAAATCTCCCCCATCAGCAGAAAAGTATGAGAAGAGACTCCTACTTATGCCAAACAGACCCTGAGTTCCTCTCCTGTCTGTCCCTTATGCTAGGACCCTAAACTCTCTTCAGGGCCCCTACCATGCTGTTGTCTGTCTGACTGACATGGCATTAATAACTTTTCTAATAAACTCCTTACTCTCCACTAATCAATTTCTCAGAGCCCCTCTTGAACACACTCTTGAACACCCCCAGGCCATTTTCCCAGACACAGAACCATGGGCTGATCCGCTGGTCATCAGGGTGGTTTTACAATGAAGCATTCTGTTGCTTGCACTTGACACCGCTTGTCACCAGTAAGAAAACATTTTAAGGAGCCTGTGACTAAACAAAAGTGTTTTTTTTTTTACTGTGAAAAGTAACTGGCACATAGCCAATCATATCCTCCCTCTCTTTCAATAATGCTGTGATCAGATAAACAAAGATTGTGGGTCTAAAGTGGGGATGCCTGCGGTTGGTCCTGCCTGGCTCCATCATTTATTTCTGACTCTAGAAAGTGGGAGAGATTATTTAACCTCTGCTATGTCTCAGTTCCTCATCTTTAAATGAGGCCAATCACTCCATCTGCTGCACAGGGCCATTAAGTGCATAGCAGTCGTTACTCCCTGTAAGATTCTCAGAAGAATGCCTGGATCCTCTACAGAAGTTAAGTAGCTGATACCTAAAACACACCCAAATACAAACAGCCACAAAGTCAGGCTTAGGGGTAAACTGGAGATGAGGATATAAGCTTGGTACTCATTGCCATAGTTTAACTTCAAGAAATAATTAGGTAAGAAACTGTTCCCTGGCCGTAGCTGGCGATGTTAACTAGGCAGGCTCAAGGTGCAGAGTGAGAAGCCTGGAAGCTACTAGAATCCTGTTTGGTAATGGCAGATTCTCCAAGGCAGGATATGGAGGAGCCCAAACCATTCCCTCCACAGGCTGCCGAGACTGGTGATCATTCACCACATTCCCCGAGTTTTGAGAGTTGAACTCCATCTCCAAGGGGTCACTGGTTCTGCACTGGACAATTAATACATCATCCAATTATGGTTGTTTTTCTGCAAAGCCACTAATAGGCACCATGTCTACAGAATGTTCATGCCTATATACCAAGCTTCCTCTAAGAAAATTACATAGACACTCGAGACAATCTGGCTCATTAATAAGTAAGTTGATTTTGGTTTCCTAATCCATAGGAGCTTACCTCATACACTCAGTATCTTTGGATTATAACACACTCTCTCCTTTTCTTGTTTCTGCATCTCTTCTTTCTCATTAACAGCATGGTTGAGGTGTGATTGACATGCAATGGACTACATATGCTTTAAGCTTGCAGTTTGACAAGTTTTGACATCTATCAACAACCTCACAACCATCACCACAATCAAACTAATGAGCCTGGCATGTCCATCACTCCACATGATTTTTTTTTTTCTTCATGCCTCTTTGCAATCACTGTGATAGCTCATTGTCCTGTGGAGAATCCTGGACAATAATTGGCAATCGCTGATCTACCTTCTGCACTATGGGTGACTTTGCATTTCTCAGAACTTTGTATAAATGGAACCAATCTATTATAATTTTCTCCTTCCTCTCTTCCTCCCTCCCTTTCCCCTTTTCCTTTCTTCTCTGTTATGTTATTGCACTGGCAAAGATCTCCAGAATGATGTTGGAATGGGGAGAATAGAAATTTATTATTTCTGTCTTGGAGAGAAAACATTTAGTATTTTACTCATGGCTGGGCATTTCTCATTATTCCTTTTTATGAAATTGCTTTTTACTCCTTGTTTCTTGGGAAAACTTTATCCACAATGATGTTATGTAATTTTCCTTTTGAGTTTTTTTCTGTGTTACATTTGGTTTAGAAATAGCTTGTTCAATTTATAAACATTTGAGGGAGTCTTAATATGCTTCTGTCGTCCTCTGATTTCTTTATCATTGCTCAAGAATCTGCTTGAAGTTTGAGTGCTTTCTAATTTTGCTGATATCTGGCCTGGGATACCGTGGATGTTCTTTTCCCTGCATTTGGAAGGTATGTATCCTGCTCTTCTAACAACATCCATTTGGTCAGGCTGGTTTATACTGCTTTTCCTTTTTTTTTTTTTTCGAGACAGTGTTTCTCTGTGTAACAGCAGCTCTGGCTGTCCTGGACTCGCTTTGTAGACCAGGCTGGCCTCGAACTCACAGAGATCCGCCTGCCTCTGCCTCTCAAGTGCTGGGATTAAAGGCGTGCGCCACCACCGCCCCACTATACTGCTTTTCAATCTGAATTATTTCTAAACCTCTTTTTTTAGTCAATTACTGAATGGTGTTAACATCCTCACTATAAATGTGAAGTTTGTATTTTACCTTTTAGTTCTACAATTTTTCCCATGCATTTCCGTGTTTTGTTATTGGATGAATTAGTGTTTAAAGTGACATGGAGGTGGATGATTATGTAAATCAACTGCTTATCTAAATCCACTGATCCCTTCCCTGTTATGAAATTCTCTCTTTTATCCATGGGAGAGTTTTTTGTCCTGAAATACAGAACTTACCTCATGTCTATCTTTACGTTTAGAGTTTCTGATATAAAGAATTTATTTATAGTTAACAGGCATTTTTGGTTTTGGTTTTGGTTTTTTTTTGCCCTTTAATAGGAATATTTAGATCATTTGTGGCTAAGATGGTCAGATTTCTATCTGTTATGTTATCACTTTTTTTTTCATTGAATTAGCCATGCCTTGGCTTTGCTGTAGTAGGTTTTAAATGATACAACTATAACTTATCACAACTGTCTTAAACCATTTAGATACTTTAGCAAAATACCTTATACTAGGTAACTTACAAACAAAAGAAACATGTTCTTCCCAGCTTTGACAGCTGAGAAGTATAACATTGGAATGTTTCTCAGCTCTCCCCATGGCTTCCCCTCAGGCCCCTAGTGTTTGTAATAGCTACTGAAACAAAATTTTTTGGATGGGTGTAGAAGGTAGGTAAAGTTTATTATAGAATAAAGGGAGGAGCTCCCAAAGGTAAGAATGGACAGTGGCCAAAGGGGCCATGGGGAAGAAAAAGCTCAGGGCAAGCGTAGACAACAGCCAGAGAGACAAGTGTGCTGGTCTTTAAGGTAGGTTTAAAACACTCCCCTGGAACAGGCAACTTTCCCAAGGACTGTTTTCCTGTCCAGGGGAGAGCAACGCTGTGTTATCATGTTGTCTTATGAGCCTCTGGGAGATTCAGAATATCGTGTTTCCACCTAAGGCCGATCTTTGGTCACTAATCACATAACAGCAGATTCAAAAGAATTAAAATTGCTTTCTGCTGATTTGGGATGTAGGAATCCTGTTTGGGGGCCCAAATAAGAATGGATCAAAAGAATTAAAAAGACAAAAATAAACATAGAGTTCATAATCCAAGGCCACCAATAAAGGCTCAGCAGGTATCGCTTCTTGCAGCATAAGCCTCATGATCCAAGCTGGTCTCCAGGTCCCATATAAATAGAGGAGAGAAACAATTCTCACAGTTGTCTTCTGACCTTCAAATGCATACATGTCAGGAAGTTCAACATGACACTTCCCTACGTCCATATTCCTTTATCAGCTGCAGTTTACCAGGAATACAGGACATCGGGCCCCCAAAGGGGATGTGTTTGCTTGTTTGTTTTTGAAGACAGGGTTTTTCTGTGTAGACTTGGCTGTCATGGAACTCTGTAGACCAGGCTGACCTCTAACTCAGAGACCTGCCTGTCTCTGCCTCCTGAGTGCTGGGATTAAAGGCATGCACCACCACCAGGCTTAGAAGGCGATTTTTTTTTAAATACTTTATTTTTTTTTCTTCAAGTTACATCTCAGTCACAAACCCCTCCCTATTCCCCCTTCCTATCCCGCCCTTCCACCCTCTTCCCCCTGAAGTTTCCCCTTTCAGTCCAACAGATGGTTCCTTCTCTTATAACAGTAAGTATTATACAAAACAACAGATATAAATATGCCACATTTATGAGAGTTAAATGGTCCAGTATACCTTCCCAATGTCCAGTTTATACATATTTGGCCCCTGACTTTAACATTCTACTATCTAACCATCTCCATGAGTTTAAAGGTCTATATCTGATTCAACATTCATACTAACTTGCAACACACTTTTAAGAGTATCTAGAAGGTGATTTTTAAGGGAAAAATAATTAGCCTTTGTTTTACAGATCTCTTAGTCAAAGAAGTCAAAGAACTGTCTCGGGGCAATGAATCTGGAGAGTGGGAGACATTTTTAGCCCATCCTGTCATAGACCCCTGAGGCCTAGCTCTAATGCAAAATGGGAATGCTCTTTGAGATGGACTGTCCTTCCCCCACTTCCCCAAGCCTGGAAACTAAATAAAACTGTTTCCTCTCCAATGGTCTGTGTGTTTGTTTTTAAAGAGGCAGAGGCTAGTAGGACCTCCAAGATCCTACTATGTTAGAGCTATTAGTCCTCCCATCTGACTGTCAGACTATTGAAACAAGGGACCCTGAAAGTTAGAAGCTCCCTAGGAATGTCCTGCTAGGAGGAGAAAAGGCTGAAGCCTGGGGGGGGGAGGGGCGCACCCAGAGGAGGAGCTCATCTGCTGGAGAAAGTTTGGAAACTTGTCAGCTGACCTTACAGAGGAGCCTTGTAGCTGAGAGCCGGTCAGGGTCTATACCTTGTCTAGACTCCTTAGTTTTGCAGTCTCTTATCTTCTACTAAAACTCTACCCTCAGCCAGGAGTGCTGACATTTGCCTTCATCCCAGCACTATGGAGCTAGAGGCAAGCAGATCTCTGTGTTTGAGGTCATCCTGATATACAGAGTGAGTTCCAGGACAGCCAGGGCTGCTCAGAGAGACCCTGTCTCAAAACATCAAACAAACCAAAACCAAAAACCCTACCCTCATGTCAAGACCTTAATATGAGTGGGGTGGGGATTGGATCTGTTCCCAATGTGTCTACATTGAGTAGATTTCCCTTTTATCCTTTTCACTATTAATCTTACTCGTTTTAAAACACTTAATGAGTATTGATGACAGAACTAGACTTAGGGCAGGCTGTGACCCCTGAGTCCTGCAATAGCGCCTTCTTGCTGACTCTTTGTAATAAGAAATGAGCAAATGACAGCAGCTGTCAGTTCACAAAGGAACTGACTGGCATGATTTCCCTCAATGAAGTTTCCTGGAATGGGAGAACTCAAAGCCATGGTTGGGCCTCAAGGTGGGAGGGACAGAATTAGACAGAAACAGTGAAATGCATGGAGATACAAACATGTTGGAGCCTTAAAGGGAGGAGAAGGCTTCCCTTTAAAGTCTGGAGGGGAGCATTATAAGTGTGAGAATGAACTATTTGTTGCTCATGTAGAAGACTCAGATTTGGCTCCCAGTACCCACATGGTAGCTCTCAATCAGGGGATCCATTGCCCTTTACTGACCTCTGCAGGCACCAGGTGTGTAGACAGTGCAAATACATGCATGCAGGCAAAACATTCATACACAGAAGTAAAATAAATAAATCTTTCACAGGAATGAGAATGGGGGAAGATAGGGAGGAGAGAGAGAGACCGGCTGAAGAAAGAGCTGCCATGAGAGAGATAGTGGGGGAAGGCCAGAGGAGTCTCTGCAGAAAGCAACTGTCATAACACCTTGGACCAATGCTCAGAACAAAGGTCTGACCTTTTATAACCTTTTAGGGTAGTAGAAACTTTCATACTGTAAGTGAGGACACAGTGAAGCCACTGAACTGGACCATTCCATGGGCAGAAAGAAGGTTTATTCGGGATCAAAGTACTAAGGCTATCTCTAGTAGTGGCCAGGTAGGGTGGGATCTGGGGGGGGGGGGGGGGGGGGGGCTGGAGTAGTGTTGGTAAAGAAGAGGAAAATGATGAAAAAAGCAGGTGGATTTTATATCACTGTATTTGAGCTGATCCAGGCTGTAGAGATAGATCTGGAACTAGATGCCCTTATCAGAGGTATCTTGTCCTTTGGGGCAAGATTGAGGGAGGGTTCTGGTGGTTAAAGGGAGATTCCTGGTAAACAGAAAATCATCTTTAGGCCTCTGCTTACTCAACAAATAATCCTAGTTACTGAGCCAACGTCCTTCTGTATAGGACATTGTCACCAGCACCATCATTTTAGAGGGCTGCTTTGGACCTAATGCATACAACATGACTTAATCCAGCAAAACATGCATAAAAGGGAGCATAAATAAGGGGCTGCTATTAGGCTACAGAAAGCTTCTTAACTCTGTCCCAGAGAGAGCTGTAGAGAGAGGTGTGGCTTCATCTCTATAGGTTTTGAGACCTTACCTAAAGGTATAGGCCAGTGTTTCCCATACTTCTCACGTGATGAAATGGGAGGCATTTCTCTGAGGCCTCATATAAAAACATGAATCATCTTCATGAGGCAAACTCTTCAATAGCCTTTGGGACTCTCTCTCAAAGTCCCACCTTCAAAGGACATCAACTTAGTAATGAGAATTCAGCATATGAACTTTGGTATGCATAAATATTCAGACCATAGGAACAGTTTACATTCAGTTAGCATTAGCCTGCTTTGTATAGTGTGAAAATATTGGCGCTGGAGAGATGGATCAGTGGTTAAGAGCACTAGCTGCTCTTCCAAAGGTCCTAAGTTCAATTCCCAGCAACCACATGGTGGCTCACAACCATTCACAATGTGATCTGATGCCCTCTTCTGGCTGCAGATGTACATGCAGAAAATATTACCACAGAATATTCCTGTCTTCATCTACCTGAATAGTTACAACAAAATAGCCTAGACTCAGTGGCAAAAGATGTCTCTCTCTCTCTCTCTCTCTCTCTCTCTCTCTCTGTGTGTGTGTGTGTGTGTGTGTGTGTGTGTGTGTGTGTGTGTGTGTGTGTGTGTGTGTTGTTTGGCTGTTGTTATTGTTGTTCTGAGACAGGGCCGTGCAACAGATCAGACTCGCTACATCAAACTCATGTTCCTCCTGCCTCTACCTCCTCACAGAGTGAGAACATGGGTTACAGGCATATGCTACTATGCCTAGAGATTTGTTTGTCACAGCTGTGAAGGCTAAAATGTTCAAAAATCCAAGACAGAGATGCTAGTGGGGACATAAACTGGCCTAGCCACTAGGAAATCAATGTGGAAAGTTCTCAAAAACCAAAAACCTGTAACTACTGTCTGACTCAGGTGTATATATATATATATATATAACATACTGTGAAGATCCTTGTGCATGCATGCTTATAGTTTCACTATTCACAATAATTATAGAATCACCTTAGGCATCTGCCCATGGATGAATACATAAAGGAAATATGATGTATACACACACACACGGGAGTTTTACTCAAAGAGGAATGAAAGTATGCCATCATCTGGAAAATGGATGCAAATGGAGATTGTCATACTAAATGAAATAAGTCAGACTCATAACGACAAATATAACATTTTATCTTAGCTACATAAAGCCTGAATGAAAATGAGAACATGACTGCTCCAAGGTATGGTTAACAGGAAGACTTTTATTGTCGATATGAGGGAGAGTACAGCCAGAGGCGTCTGGAAAGGTCCAGACTGAACTGGGCCATGAGCAGGCAGCGGGTGGGGGAGCGAGACAGGAAGAGAGAAAGAGAAGACAGCTAAGACAGCAAAGGGACCAAAAGTGAGCCAAGAGAGGAGCAAGGGAGATTGAGAGAGAGAGAGAGAGAGAGAGAGAGATGAAATGGCAGGTTTATATAGGGATGAGAAGCTGAGGGAAGAGAAGGAAGCCCTTGGACTGGAGAAATTTAAGGCAGGAGGTGGGGTGGTTGAGAAGTGCTGGGAGGAGCCACAGATACTGAGTGAGCCTTGTCTTGGGTTTCTTTGGGAATCTGACAAAGTCATATATATGAATGAGATTTGAATAATCAAATTATATATATACATATATATAATTTGAATGATATATCCCCCATATTTTCATATTCCTTTTTCTTTCATTGAAAATATTTTTTTCTCACATTATATATCTTGATTACACTTTGCCATCCCACCCCCACTTCCTCCTACCTCCTCTCCCATCAGGATCCACTCCCTTTCTGTCTCTCATTAGAAAATAAATAGACTTCTGGATGTGAGGGCGATCTGGCTGCGACATCTGTCACCCCATTGATCGCCAGGGTTGATTTGGCTGGTTAGGCGGGTGTCTCCTTCCTCCCTCACTGCTCCATGTGCGTCCCTCCCGAAGCTGCACTAGGTCGAAGAGGACGACCTTCCCCGAATAGAGGAGGACCCGTCTTCCGTCAAGGGTATATGAGTAGCTGCGCTCCCCTGCTGGAACCTCCAAACAAGCTCTCAAGAAAATAAACAGACTTCTAAGGAATAAAGTATATTTAATGTAATAAAATAAAATATAATAAGACAAAAAACTAATATACTGTAATTGGACAAAACAACCAGAAGGAAAAGAGTCCAAGAGAAGATGCAAGAATCAATAATCCACACATTCCCACACTCAGGAATCCCATAAAAACACTAAACTGAAAGCCATTATGCAGAGGTCTTGGGACAGACCCGTGCATGTCCTGTGCATGCTGTCTTAGTATCTGTGAGTTTATATGAGCTTTGATCACGCTGATTTAGAGTTTCTTGTTTTCTTGGTGTCCTCCATCCCCTCTGGCTCTTACACTCTTTCTGCCTTCTTTTCTTCACGCTTCCCTGAGTCCTGAGGGGAGGGATTTGATGGAGGAATCCCAGTTAGGACTGAACATTCCAAGGTCTCTCACTACCACATAATCTCTGGCTATGGATCTTTGTATTTGTTTCCATCTGTTGCAGAAGGAAGCTTCTTTGATGATGGCTAAACAAGGCACCGATCTATGAGTGTACCAGAATGTCATTAGGAGTATTCTATTGCTACATGTTAGTTAGTTAGTTAGTTAGTTAGTTAGTTAGTTAGTTAGTTAGTTAGGTAGGTAGGTAGTTATTAGAACAGTAGTATTTGGCTTTACCCTAGGTCCCAGAACTATCTGGTTTCAGGTTCTTGATCACCCAAACAGTGTCAGGTATTGGTTCCCTCTTGTGGAGTGAGCCTTCAGGCAAGTCAGAAATTGATTGGTTACTCCCACAAATGTGCTACCATTGCCCTAGCATATTGTGCAAGCAGAACACCAGTGTAGATTGAGAAGTGAATGTAATCAAAGCACATGATACTCTTGAAAGCGATTGTTTTTATGAAGCTTACTACTATGTATAATGAATATATGCCAATTTATTAAAGACTAAAAGAGATCAAAAGTAGGGAAAGCATGTTGGCAGATTTGTTCCCTGGTCAGGTTCTTCCTGGCTTGCAGACCACTATCTTCATCTTATGCAATCACAGGACCCCTACCCTCAAGACTTAATCTCCTCTCAGAGACATTTGTCCTCACACTGCCACGCTGAGGCCTGAGTCTCATACAGGAAGCTAAGGAGACACAAGTATTCTGTGTGTATCAGTTCTAATTCCTCCTTCCTAGTCTTTGTGCTGCACATACATTTCCTTTGTCATCTGTCCTAAGTTGTATACTGTTCTGCTGTTTGTTATTTCTGTTTAAGCACTTTATTAGTTCTCAAAGAGGCTTCAAATATGGAAATAAATATTATATATTTACCCAGGTAGACACCATTTTTGTTGTCCTTCAAACCTTTGTATGCATTTCCATTTGTATCTGGTGCCATTTTCTTTGAGCACTGTCTTTAAAGGTTTTTGTAGGAGGAGGTTAGATGGTGTGTTTGAGAATAGCACTTTGCTTCTTTTGAAAGGCATTTCCCAGCACAGAACCCTAGGTTAACAGGCCTTTGTTCTTTTCAGCACTTTAAAGACATACTCCGCTGTCTTCTATCCTATGTTGTCTCCAGAGGGTGCCTTGTTATCTTTACCCTGGTTCCATTCACACAACGTAACTTGTTTTTCTGCTCACTCTGAACGTTTTGGGATCAACAGTTTTCTAAGATTCGGTAGTGATACACGTTGGTGTAGTTTTCTTTATGTGTCATGTGTCTGAGCTTTGATAAGCTTCTAAGATCTGGGGGTAGTATTTTGTAGATTTTTAAAAATATAGGACAATTTTGGTATCTATGTCTTAAAACATTTGGTCTGCCCCCTGTCAGAACTGCAATTATACATATATTTTTTGAAATTGTTCCATCACTCCTTAATGCTTTGTTCATTTAAAAAACAAGAATAAATCCTTCTTAGTTCTCATTTCACAGAATTTCATGGCCGTCTTTGAGTTCACTAATATCTTCTTCTATAATATCTAATGTGGCAATGCTCCTGTTTAATGGATGTTTAGGTCTTACCTCAGTGTTTCCTTCTCTCTACGTTATCTTCTGTTGCCCTATATTAAGTGTTTTGCACATTGTTTATATATATTATGCATAAAATATATATACATATATAACAATACATATAATATATAATAATAAACAAAAATATATAAATGTATGTATTTTATATCATATATACTTTATGTGGTTTTATTTATATAATTATATATTTTAATATATATAATTTATATTTTATATGATAAAATATGATTATATATTTATATATGATACATATACTTAATATAAATGATATATGAAAAAACAAAGCATAAATATAATTTTATAATATATACAATAAATATATATGATAAGTAGTATAAATTTATAAGTATTTGTATATACAAATATGTACATATATAAATATATACATATATGTATATATATACATAAACAAAAATATATAATATAAAATAATTATATACAATATATATCCGAATATATGTTTGCACCCATTTTTGCTTATTTAACATAAAGTTAAATCAAGTATAGTCCTTGTTTTTCCATACTGAGTGAGAGCAGAACCCTCACAACTGTACAAATATTTCCGTTACTTGGCAGGTGTTGGTCTTTTGCATTTGTGATTATAGCCCATACAAACTTGATTTGGGACTGCTCTTAACCTTTCTCATTCATAAAAGTACCTACAGTTCTTTTTGTTCTGATATTTGTGTTGCTTCGATATCTGTTTAATAACCAATTTCCCTCTGTACTCCACATCATATTTTTGTTTCTCTGCATACCTGATAACAGGTCACATATGGTGAGCTTTGAGAATTCTGCCTTTCTAGCTACTAGCTGTTTCTACATGCCTGTAGGTACCATTATAGCTTTAGTATGGGAGGTAGATGCTTAGAAACCGTGTGTCTTTTCAGCTCAAATCTTCTTTTCAAGATTGGTTATACAAAACTAGAGCGATGTTGGGTCCTTTCTACTGGGACAAGATATTTGTGTGTGCTTCTTTGAGTTCCTAGAGTCTTGAGGGTTCAAGTCCTGTTCAGGCTTGTGGGAACAAGTCTCCCAGTCTCATTTCGGGCTAACCTCTTAGATCTTCTCCCCTAAGTGAGATAAGTTACCGTCATGTGCCCTGATCAGAGCCTCGTGGAACCCAGACTGCTAATCTCTGAGGTGGGCCCAGTGCTCCCTCACCACCTTGGTGTCCTGGGCACCCAACTTCACTCCTTCAGACTCAGGATCCTAACTGGATTAGTTAAGATCTAACTGGGTTCCCTCTGCCACAGCTTGCAAATACCCTGAAGGCACTGAACTAGAGCAAGCATTTCACCTCCTAGGATCTCTTTTGTTGCCTTCCATTCATTGATTTAATATATATATGTTGCACATTTTTAAAATTTTGCTTATTTTATGTAGGTAGTGTAAACCCAGTACTTGATTTTTCCATACTGTGTGTAAGCAGAGCCCTTACAACTTTCCTTTACACGAACTGGCATGTCCATTCACTGGGAAGCTCTCCAGCCAAGTGTAGTCCGTTGTATATATGTCTAGGAGTTACTTTCTAAATGTACTATGTAATCAGAAGTGTGTTTTGCTTCCCTGGAGTCTTTGCTCCTTCCCTTACCACTTACCTCATGCTTGTCTAGTACACTCCTCCCTGCATCTGTTACACGTGTCAACCAGGCTAATTGCTCACAGCACCAAAGCTTTTAAGTTGTTATTGATTCATCATCATTGAAATAAGAAGCAAATGTACGAAACCATTCATTTGGTTGACTGTGAACTAGCTGATATCATTATCGTGTGGACAAGAATATGTAGCAGATTGTGAGGTTTTGAATAATTTATAACAATGAACATAGTAAATATAATCAAAACCAGTACAACTATGAGTCACTTAACAGTGGTGTCACCTCCTGAGAGATGTCCTTAGGTAATTTCATTGTTATGCAAACACAGAGTGTACTTTCAGGAATCTAGGTGGCATAGCCTGCCAGAGGACTAGACTGTGTGGCGTATCCAAATAGACAGGGTGTGACGTGAACTCTGGTCTTTGGAATGTGAAGCACATCCCAGCAATGTAATTTTCTATGGTGAGCTTTTCAAGGTACATTTCTCTCCTGTGTCTCCCCACTGGCATGGATGCACACATCCCGGGATGTCTGAAATGGTGATATTGTCCAAGTCCACTTTTACAATGGCAGGTGAACAGTGAGGAAAAAGAGAGGTGAGGCACAGACAACTGAGAGGCCATTGTGTGTCTCTAGCTGCTCTTCATTTTAGTATGCTCTTCATACACCATCTGTACCACGCAGTTGTGCAAAGACTACCAAGTACTTTCAGTCCTGCCCTGTGGAAAGGGGCCTGAGTTGTGAGTGTGGGGGGATAAGGTGCAGATAATGAAAGCAACCATGGAACTCAGATAATGGCTACATTCGCACATTTTAGGAAGAAATTTTCTCTTGTGAAATGTGGCAAAAAAAAGAAAAGCTCTTACCAACACCCTCCGTTTGACTCTCCCAGCCACTTTTCTAACAACAGAAGTCTACCTGTCACTAAGTTAGTACATGACAAGACAATGTGTATCAGTAAGCCCAAATTCAAGCTACAAAATAGTCTCTGATTTCTGCCTCCTTGATAAGCACTTTTTGTCAAATCAAAGCGCTCACCATGGGCTGAGTAGTGCCTCTCCAGGTGTCAAATCAGCTATGGTTTTGTGTGGGGAGGGGGTGGAGTGCAGGAGTATACCATTAGCAGTGCCAGCATAAAATAAGTGCCCAAGCAAGGACCTGGAAGACTTGGATCCATCACTGACAGCCAGTGACATGTATCTGAGTGGACGTTTGGAAGTTTACCATTGCCTACCAGCCCAGCCCAGAAAAGCTCAAGATACTTCCATTGCTACCATAAACTCAGCTATAAGTGATGCCCGATAATTAAAAAAGGAGAGGCAAGAAGATAAAACAGGCATTTCTTTGACTCTGCTGGAAAATCCTGCTGTGTTTTGGTATTGCTTCACAGAACCCTGATGCTCCAGGCACTCCATTACACTAACAAGAAGGGATTTTCCAGTCACCAGTAATGAAGTGGCTATCTTGTGCCTGTAATTGATCACAGTTTCAGTCAAAGCTTTAATAAAAGTCAATAAAATAACAAAGAAATGAAGACCATTCCTTGCAGTCTTCCGTTTAAGCAGAGCAGAATGAAAACAAAATCTATCATCAACTTGCTATGCCTAGGACACCTATTCCTCATGAAAGACACTGGCTTTGAGATTGAAAACTCAAAAGAAACCATTGCCTACTGGTGTCCCAGGCTAGTGATGACCACATGAGGCTTTATGAGACTCAGGTTCCATGGGCTTCCTTGATGTCTGACACCGAGTACATTAATGTTTGGATGCTGCAAGGGTCTAGCTTGCTGCTGCTTTGAACAAGAGAAATCCACTCTCTATATACTTTGCTGTCTTCCCATACAAAGTACACTGTGTGCTCTTGTGATATGTAGACACTTTATGCAGGGCTACTTTATAGTCTCTGGAGCTAGAGGTCCTTGAACTTAGGAACAGAAGTCAAGAATAAGAAGAGAGAGAGTGGAAGCAGGGGTTGGGAAGGTCAGAGGATAAACTGGGTATTACTCATGTGTTTTGTACACAACATCTTGTTAGAGAGAATATATGCACTTTGCACTGAATTGTATCCTGCATCGTTTCTCTATCTTTTGTCTGTTCTCAATGAATCAATTTCCCCAAAGTTTCCATGATCCTTGTGCAAACCCCATCTACCTCCTAGTCCTAATGGACTCACATAAGTATAGCTTGTTATGGATTCCTACACCAGAAACTCACACAATGAGAGCTTATCTTCCATATTTGAATTATGAAAAGAACAAGAACAGGGACAATAGTGTTTTTAAAAAGACATAGACAAGCTAAATTTAGTTTAATTTGAGCAAAGAACATTCATGAATCAGACCACATTAAGAAACAGGAGAGATTCAAATAGCTCCCTACCCAGCAGCCCCAGCAGGCAAATCACAGACACAGAGACAGGGAAAGAGTATGGAATTCAAAACCAGTTTGATTGTTTACAGATATGTACTTGCCTTATATGGACATGAACTGATCAGTTAGCAACCTGTGATTGGCCAAGGTTTGGATGCTCTGAATGGCTAAGATTCAGCAGGACTATATTGTTAAATTAGGCCACAGTTTGCTATTTATACAGAAAATCATAGACCAAATTTTATATAATTTAACATTAGTTACTCATTTCTCCTTGAGGAGGCTTGAGAATTGTTCTCATATTATTCAACTTGCTTTAATATTCTGGGGCTGCCAAAGAGCTCTTACACCTTCTCTTGTCCAGGTAAAATAATTTACTTCTTCTCTTCTCTGAGTCTGATTTAAGAATTCTTCATCTTCCAGGCTTGTGCAGGAGCACTGACTGAAGAAGTTACACAATGCCATCAAAAATAGCTGCTGATTGAGAAAGACACCGTCATCTGTTAGTCATAGGAAAGCTCTGGTAAGGAGAAGACTTTCTATTCATGGCTGGTGCATCACCAAATGATTCCAATTTATGATAGTATTTTAATACAGAAAAATAAACGAAAACACTAGTACGTTTGACATTTGAAATTATGCTGATTGTCTGGCATATTTTAAAACACATCAAATAAGACAGGCATCAACGTTTGACAAATTTTAATACAAAATATATTATAAGAAACAAATGAAATGGAAAGTGTCAACAAATTTTCTTATAAAATTCAAAAGACAAATGCATAGAATTACAGGAGGTGTATTAACTCCGTGTAGAATTTAAAATGGCTTTTGTGGTTTATAATCCTTTTAAGATTCAATCTGTAAAATTGCCTTGGAACAATGAAAGCCTGAAATCAAATCATAAAGCAGACTAATGGATAAAGACTGTAATACAAATGGACGTATTTTATCCTGTCTGTTCAAAGTGAGAGCAATTTCTATTTCTTTTATAAGCATAAAGAAGGGCCTACATTAATTTGCCTTACAATAGTCATTATTTCCTTTGCAAAAGTTTAAGTTATTTTTAAACTATAATCTAATTGTAGTCTTTTTTCCCTTCACTTCCACTATTTTCTGATTCCATTTCTCAACATATATCATAAAAAGAGTCAAAATCACATAGCCACTGTGGCACTGAGCCATGGGTGTTACAAAATAGCTGTGGTGAGAACCGTCTGATATCTGAGGGCTTTAGGGCATAGATTTTTTTTTCTTTGAAATGATCATCTTTGGGTTTGAATATCAGTGTCTGCCAGGCAGAAGCTAGTTAGAACAAGATCAAAACCCCCATCTTGTTGGTGGGCTTTATTCCTTCACTGTTTCTGTGCACCTTTTTGGAGCGCATTGAAATTCCCTGCTGTCTTCTCCGTGTGCCTAGGTTTTAATGTACAGCAACTTGTCCCAAGGGCAGAGGAAATTACGCTGCTTGGGCCTTTCTGCGTAAGCAGCAATACAATAGGGCAGTGCAAAAGAGAAGACAGATTTATGTAGGCATAAACAATGTAAAAAATGTTATTCAATACAAGAATCATAAAATCCAATATCCCAATAAATCTGGCTGGCCAGCTTCACCTTATTGCTAAATGATTGTACAAAAGAACAAACTTTCTTTAATGTTTCCAGGTTGACAAATGCAATTTGTTCTGGGTACAGCTTCCTAACTTTGCCAGGAGCCATAAAGCCCTTCTTTCTTGGCATCTAAGGTTTACAGGACCATGGGGTCAGTCCTGTCTGCTCTGCCCTTGCCTTTTATTCCCAGGGATTTAAGAAAATGGACAGTTTTGAAGTGTGTTGCTATAGAGCTGCTCATATTTTCTTAAAATCACTCCATGATCTAGTCTAGCATATCTCAAGGATGAATGTGCATACAAATTAGCTGATGTGTCGCACAAAATAGATACATGGTTATTGGAGGTGAAGCTTGGGACCCTTGTTTGGAAAAGTCCTCAGGTACAGCCTACGTGTCCGGGGATCTCACTTGGTTTCAAAAGAAAAGAATGAATGACCCAGACGAGTAAGACAGTTTCAACTCTTTTATTGGAACATTCACTGAACTCTTTCTACATGGCCTGGGTTGGGACCGGAGGGTTTTATGAGGTGGATGTCTCAGCCTCATCCTCCTGGAGCTTACAGGAGCTAAAAGGGAACCAGAGAACTTACAAAGAGTTCTCGAACAAAGGCAGGATACAAGTTTTTTAGTGTGTGGTCCTAAGAAGCTTTTTAGCATCTTTTCACTGTCACTTACTCACACTCACTCTCCACATACCCAAGCCTTCTATTTCTAGCATCTCTTGCAAACCATATGGTAATCTTTCCTCCACCACTCAATAATTAGCTGCTTACTCAAATAATTAACTATTGCTTGCTGAGACATTTGAACCTTATCCTATAAGTAACAGTGCATCCTGAGAGGTCGTTGCAAGGAAATAACACTTGAAGAATAAGAGTTTGACCTGTACTGTCGACTGTTAAATCAGCAGCTCCGAGAACAGTCTCAGGCAGTAAGAGTCACTAGGCATTTGTTGAAGAACGCCTTTGGCAGAGGTTTACTGCTTGAAGTGAGGATGATAGGTTGGGTGAAAACCCGTTCTTCGACCTGAGAGTTGGGGAGATAGTTTGACCATCTGCTGTACACCTCTGTACCAAGCTGTGAAGATGAGCTTTTCACTTGATCTCCTCAAGTCCTTTGAATCATTACAGTGAGTAGTAGCTACAAAATTGCTGCTGCCTGGGTTTGAACCCAAAGCTTCCTAGCCCCAGAATTTCATGATTTTAATCCACAACTTCAAACCATGCTAGGCACATGGCCCTTATCACACTTCTACGCAAAAGAAATGCCTATCAGATACAAATGCAGCAACAAGAGTATGTCAGAATGGTCTAGCATGTGGGTTTAGGCATTTGACAAACCTGGTTTCAAACTTGGTTTCTCCTACTTAAGAACTTGGACAAGTTAAAGAATCTCTCTGTTCAGGCTCTTCTCTTGTGAATGGCTGTAACAACACCTACTTAACAGGGTGGCTATGGGAATAAATGTCACAGGGAAAACGTTTAGCATAGTGCTGAACACAAATCCAGTGTTCAATGCTTAAGAATCTTATTATTTATTTTAATTGTTGTTAATGAATGTGATTAGCTACAGTAAGGATTTGAGACAAGGTGTCAGTGTGTAAGCCAGTAGTCAAACTTAGCCTCAGTCTCAGGAGTATTTTCTTGCCTCAGCCTCTCAAGTACTGGAATTACAAACATGAGTCACTGTGCCTATTGTGGATTTGCTTAAATTTTATTTGGAGAAATATGAATGAATAATTTCTCATTAGGAGATCATGAATGAATGAGATTTTATTTTTCAAAATAAACTGAAGGACAAGTTATCTGGGATGACTGAATTGTAGTCATCTGCGTGCTGAAAATGCTCTCTGGACTCATGAGCCCTTTGTTTTCTCTGCTAAATAAGGAGGACAATCATAGCCTTGACCTAGTTCATACATTCTGTCAAGAATGTTAAAATCATTTGAAAAATGCGAAGTACTCTAATGGATAACTATCTTTTCCTCAGAGGTCTGACCAAAGCTACTCTGGAAGCATGGACTGACTGAGCAGCCTCCTCTTAGAGGCATTTGTCAGTGGGTACAGAGGAAATGCCCCTAAATAGTATAGGAAAATACATTTTGGAGAGTTACCATGGCAACCTCCAAAGCACTTTAGAATGCCTTAAGTCTGTAAGACTCAGCTCTTTTATAGTCAAGATAATCAATCATAATATTAGAACATCGTGAAGCCTAATTCACAACAGTTTCTATTTTGACTGAGTATATTATACTTCATATATAATAAGTTTTCTCCTAGAATGCCTTTTGTCTTATGTAAAAACACATAACCTGCTCTTTTTGTCAACTACTACCCCACCATTCATATTTAACCGTATCTCATAGATAGGTGTCTGTCTCTTAAATGTCTTTTTTTCTTAAAATGTTTCCTTGAGGATAGCTGCCAGAAAAAAAAAATTAAAATACTGTTACACTGCCCATGAATCAATGTTCAACATCAGATGAAGTTGTGGCTTACTTGTACAATTCTTGCCACAAACTCTGAATGATCATTTGGTAAAAGTTGAAAATTCCTTAGAATTCAATATTCAGTGAATCTGATTGATAGATTCTATTTAGAGAGCTACTTGTATGTAGGGAAAACCAGGACAATAAAATATTTAACATATTACAATGGATTTTTCCTAGCTGAAAAGAAGGTACAATTAAGTTGTTCTGGTTAAGCACATGACAGAAAGAAAGAACATCAAGGCAGTAGAGGGAGTGTTGACGCTCACCCTCACCATAAATAAAAATGAGCAATGAATTTAAAACCCTGATCTAACTCTTAGGAAAATCTCTCCATGGTTTTGTGAATAATGTAAATGCTGACCATCTTAGCCCACCTTGGACAAATATTAGAGCCTTTGTGGGCAGAAGGAAGTCTATTTGCGTATGGTTTGCTTTAGACTTCTTCTGCCTGCTCCCCTGGAGAGCTTATAAATGGTTGTTCAAGGATTCCCTTCCTCACTTCTTATTTTTATTTTAAATACTCTAATATATTTGATTACTATGGGAATTTTAAAATGTTCATAGGTCAAGAATATAAAGTATTTTTCTGTTAAGTCTTTCACAAGGGGGAAAAAAAGCTGTATTTCAAAGCAGTTAAAGAAAGAAGGAAACTTTGGGTATCACTCAGGCTTCTTTAGAAGCAGTTCTAATTGACTTACATAGAAAGTCAATGGTTGGTAAATGGTAAAAAGAAATGGAGGGAAAGGCCGCCAAACAGAAGGGAGCAAGAGAATCTGCTAGGCAGTTTCTTGGTGAAGCAACCTTCTGGATGAACCTGCAACAACTGATTCAAATGCAAGAAGAGTGGATCTGCCAGGGGCTGTACAGCACTTTATTTTGACAGTTTGCCCAAAATGGCATGCAATGGAGGTAAAGAAGAAAAGATAGCACATTACCAACAAAGCAAAGTGGAGTGGATGGCAGAAGGCCAAAGCAAGCCAGAACTCTAGTACAGTTACCCCAGAGGATTCAGAATATGGCATTCAAAGATGTTATCTTAAATCAAGATTTTTTTTTGATATCGAGACATATCAGCGCCTGACAGCACCCCCTATTCTACTCCAAGTAGAAGATAAGCATCGAAGAACCTCCACTGTAAGATGGTTGAATTAGTGGCAAGCCTTTCTCTTGGCATGAAAAAACCCCTTGCACCAACTGCAGACAGACTGCT
>CAJQZJ010000567.1:1938053-1973888 GCA_907164525.1 Lophiomys imhausi
GGAGGGGGGAGTAGGGAGGGGATTGTGATTGAGATGTAACTTGAAGAAATAAAAAATAAATTATTAAAAAAAAAATAAAGTCCCAAGTTAATAGTTAAGGAGCAGCCAGGTTTGGAAAAGGAAGTGCTTCAAGCCTTCTTATTCCAAATCTATTTAATTTAGAATTTTCTAAAATCGGTTTCTTAATCTAGCCAGGAAATAAAAATATTGGATCAGGGCTGGACCAAATTATATAATTAATAGTCTGGCACTCCTCCAACCTGTATTTGTTAAATGTAATCTCAATATTCATTTAAAGATGAGATGGAGGAGGCTGCAAAAAGAGAAGCTGAAGGTGGCCTCGGCTTCCTGGGTACCCCTGAGCAGTTCTTCCCAGAGCAAACTCGCACAGTCTGCTCCGCAAAGGAAGCACGCTGCAATGCAGGGGCAGCTTCTTTCTGTCTGTGTCAGCATCCTCTGACATAGCTCAAATGTTTGAAAAGTGGAGTAGAGAGGAGACTATTCTGTACCTTAACGTTCCTTACATGCTCTTCATGGGCCAAGGGATGAAGTATTAACTTTTGAATTCACTAATTTATCATGTTTTCAAAGTTTAACTTCTAGCTTAACCTCAACATTAGCATTTAAAACGTTCATGTCAATGTAAGAGTCAAAACTACAAACAACGGTTAGATGCATACTTATGTTGTCTTCTATATTTGGTCCTCACCAGAAGTCTGGAAATGGAACAGGGTCTGTGACTGGCCTCTACTCTTTGACATGGACATCTTTTAGAGCACACCATTCTCCTTACATAGGTGCCCTGGTGGTGGCTGGACAGAAAATAGACATCAAGAGCATCCTGTCTGGGCCTGATGGAACTATTATAAGAAAACATCAGTCCCCTCTGCTTGGTGAGGGTTCAAACTGACATCTCCCCCTGTTGGGTGTGTTGAAGGGCTACCCTGGGGTTTCTCAATTAGAAAGTTCCAAACGTTCTGTCTTTTTTCTATGTAGCTTCCTCCACCTCTACCTCTTGCTTCCTGCCCCAGTCTCTGGTCACATGCAGGCGGTGACCTCACTGATATGAATCTCATCTATTCAGGCAAAGTCCAAACGAAAACTTCTCAGGGCAGCCTTCAGGCACATCAAGGCACCCTAATTGCTTTATCAAAGTAGTATATTCAAATTATTCATTCTAGTCAAAGAAAATCTTTCACAAAGAAATTCTGATCAAAACCCATGTTGGGCTGGGTAGACGGTTCAGCTGTCAAAAGCACTTAGCTTCATAAGCCTGATGCCCCAAGTGAAATTCCCAGAGCTCACTAGGAAGGAAAGAGCCACCTTCCAAACCTGTCCACTGACCTCCACACTGTGCCTGCATTCGCAAACATATGCATCCTATATATGCACACAACAACAATAAATAAACCATGTTTACCCATTTTGTCATGAGATCCTATTATATTTAGTGATATTTTCTCATCTTTTAGAGACTCCAGGGCAAAGCAGGGATGGAGTTAAGTCCTTGGCGGTGGATTAACAAGAGCAGTGGAATAAAGGAATCATGTTTTGGTTTTCTTGAGGTCACCAAGCAGGTAGATAACTTAGAGGACTCTTAATGCTCAGCCTTCTCTTCTCAGCTGCCTGTGAAGGCATGAGTTAACATTCTGAGCACATTAATGTTAGTCACAAAGTTGTTGAGTTTATAACCTCTTACTTGCCTTGATTAAACAATTACAAAGCCAGGAAATTGCACTAAGCTTTTTAAAAACCTGAGTCCCTGGGAGATCCCGTACATCTTATTTGTCTCTATCTGAATGTGGACACAGGAAAGTGTGTGAAGTATATTCTACCCTGGAAAAAACCTGGGTAATAGCTGCTTTGATACCAGCTCATCTGGGCCCATTTTGTTGTTTTCTTCTGAGGTTGATGGTGCCCATTGTTTTCAGCAAGCCTTACAGTGGGGGGAAGAGGAGCTGTCCCCTGGCTCTGAATGGCACTCCCCTGTTGCCTGCTGAAATTCACATATAACACCTCTAGTTCCAGCAAGCATTTGCTCTGGGGTTAAAAGTAAGGTTCTGGCTTTTTTGTTCTGTTTTCCTTGCCTACTCCACAAGACATCCACAGGGCTAGAGAGATGCCTCAGTGGCTAAGAGCACATCTGCTCTTGTAGAGGATTCAGGCTCGGTTCCCAGTACTTATCAGCTGCTTGGAACTCCAGCTCCAGGGCATTCAACTCCCTCTTCTGGTCTCTAAGGGTTCTCAAAAATACACATGTGTACACACACACACACACACACACACACACAGGAGAGAGAAAGAGAGAGAGAGTTAAAAATAAAATAAATCCTTAAATAAAAAAGAAATTCCAAATTCTCAAATTGATTCACTTGAAAAGGAAGAGTGGGTAACATAACAGATTAGTGAATTTATCATAAGATTATACTTAAATATTATAATAATGAATTATTCATTTCTATCATTTAAAAAATAAACCCATAATAGTAAAATTTGGAGATATTGAGACAGAATAAAAGAGATGAAACAAAAGATATGAATTTGGATCAAACTTTGTCCTTTGTGTAAAAGACTGATTAACTGGAAAGTGCTTCCCAATGGCCCTCAGAAAGCCTGTCCATTCATTTGACGAATATGTACTTGTTGATAACATTCCTCATCCAGACAGATCTGGGTCCCGGACATCTGTGAATTAGCAGCCCACTGTCCTAGACACTGAACACGTATGGATAGGTATTCTAGCTGTGGAGGAATTGATAGCTAGCTTTCCCATGTATTCCAGTTTTGGTATTAATGGATACCTATCCAAAAACATCATTTCCCCCTTTGAGAATATTTCTCAGCCTACATTATAGGTAGGTGGTCATGTGACTAGAGAGTGTAACCAGAGTGACAACCCTTCAATAAAATGATCTCAGCCTGGACTGCCTCTCTTTTCCTTCCCCACTGGGTGGAATCCAGGTTGTGAGTTTATCCAGGGATATAGAGCAAGGATCTAGAGGCTGGGAGAGTATAAGGTCTGGGCTCTGTGAGAGACATAAATGCTCATTTTCACTTGATAGCTTGGATTTTATTATTGGTGACATGTATCTTAGATTCTTTTCCTTCAAGTGATTAGCTGCATTTTTTTTTTTTAATTTGGAGATATATGTGTCAAATACCCAAGTCAGAATTAAGCAGTTTGTTGGTAATTGGGTTTTTTTTTTTTTCCCCAGTGGAACTGGTGTTCTGTGAAATTTGCAGGCCAGGCCAGTTCAAAATTCAGGCACAGAGATGAAACCACACATTGGCATGCAGAAGTGACATTTTGATATAGAATATTCAGATGCTGTATCCTCGAGGATTAAAATTGAGCAGAATATGTTTTACTATGTCATTAAGGATGTCTTTAAGTTGCTGTTTTTATGTGTGTGGTGAAGAACATACTAACTTGACTTGGTACTGTTTCTTTGTTTCTTACTCCACGGCCGGCAGTGGTATCCTCCACTGCTCTTGTGTCTCAGTAAAAAAAAAGTATAATGATGTTGAAAAACACAAACACTGTCTTCATGTTGTTGGAAAATAATCCTGTCTTCTCAGAATAGCTGTAAGTCCCTCAGGGACACCTAGGAATGTGTGGGCCAAATTTGGAGAATCTCTGTTCTAAGAAACATATAAACACATGTAGCTCCAGAAAATATTTCAAAATGTCTAAAATTCTTTGTTTTTCTCAAGAGCCATGATCAATGTATTGCTGACAAGCACAGTTCTAAAAGTTCCGTTTCCTTTCCACGCAAATGTTTCCTACTTCAGGACTCTTGTACCTTTCTTGCCAGCCTCCTAAAAACTCTCTCCCTAGTCCCTGCCCGAGATGTTTTGGTCATTCTATAGTTGTTGTTTACATGTTTATTAGAACACTATGATCCTCGGCTTATTGGAAGAGAAACAATTTGAGTGCTTATTCATAAATTATCTTGGTCATGAGGTTTTAGAATTCTTTTGAGAAGATAAATTGTTATACACAGTGCCAAATATTGGCTGTCAATATCCGACATGGTCTCTACCCATCTAAACTTCTCCTTATACTTTAGTGTCTGGAAGCCTGCAGAATACATTGTTTAAATCACCATGTGGCCTCATTTAGATTCTGCTAGCACAAGGGATCTTGCATGATATTTGAAAGGCAAAAAAAAATAGGATATGCCATTATTCTCCCTCAGCTGTGGCGGGCGATTGCCTGGCTTTATTAGAAACATGAAGTTTTATGCTCTTTGTGGGTGAGCTCTTGTGAATTGCTTATTTTACTTCTTTAAGTACTTACCAGTAACTCACTGTGGTTCCTGGATTTCCAAATTTACTCAAAGCTGGTAATATTGGTTCCTTGATGCTGGGCTGCCCAGGTCCTCCCCGTAGTCTTCCAAGCTTAGTTCCTTTTGTATTTAATCAGCTTTTTCTGGTTCAACCTAGAAAGGCAAGCCCTTTCCAGGCAGAACTCTGACTTTATCAGAGTCTGGTTCCAGAAATGATTAAAAGCTGTAGCAACTCCAAGATACAACTCTGAGATTCAGTAAACTGACTTGGTTATACTGAGCAGCAATTAAGACCAGTGAATATGGGATACCTGTATTCTGTGTACTGAAGCACAGTATCTGCATAATTACCTGTAGCTTCTGGAATGAGGGGTCTATTAGAGAAAGTCCCTTATGAGACTATTAACCATTACAATAGGATTAAGAGAGGAAGTAAGACTGAGAGAACAAGAGTGGGCTATCTGTCTCTAAAGAAAAGGTTATGATTGTCTATTCTCAGCACAAATTTCAGTGATGGGGAGACTTCCAGGACTGCCCTAAAAATATTCTAGTAGCCATATGGCTAATGTATAATTTTTTCCATCCTGTAGGTTGTATAATTATAACCCAAATGGAATTCACAGGCTTGCCAGGTCTCATGTAAAAGTTAGGGCATTGATTGGGAAAGAGCAAATTTTGAAATGAGGACATTTGGGCAGATTCCAGTCATCCTGAGAATCACAAATTTCAAAATATCCCTGAGCTTTCTCCTTTTCCTTTTTAAAAGTAGCTTCCTCTTGCTTAAAACCCTGGCACAGTTGTAGTCAAGTGTCCCTACCGTTTCTTGTGGTTCTTAGGCCCACGTTAGAGACCCAATAGACCCTGGGGTATAGTACATGATCTAGGAGGTTATTATGTACATACTGAAGAACTGAAATTTTAATTTTATTATTAGAACCATGGAAAGCATTTGTGGGAATGCAATGTGATGATTTTAGATTCAACAAGAACTTCTTCATAATATGGATATGACCAGCTGTATTAATGTGGAGGCAGCTACCATATATTAGATTAAACATTCAACTTGAATGTCTGAGATGATTCTCTAGATAGTTTGCTTGACTGGCTAACTAAAACCAGGACCCAATAGTAGATGGATTTGTAAACAAAACGTAAAGAACTCAGAAGTCAAAACCATTGGTGTGGATCAGTCAGAAGCCTTTTGATGTCAGTGATGTCCTTCTGTGGGCTAGAGATGGCTGTGCATTATAACACTATTTGGATGCGCTACAAGGAGACCCGGAGACCAAGTGACAGCCCTCGCCACCAGAGATAAGACAGGTAAGGTCACAGTACTGGATAAGGGGCCAGAGATGTGATCCACATGGTTTTATCTACACTGATCTTGTCAGGGACTTTCCTCTAATCACAGTCCTCCTTTACTAAAATTGTACATGTTTTAAAATAATAATTGATTCACAACTAAAAAAAAAAATAGTGCACGGCTATGTCCCTTAAGTAGCCTCAGTGAAGTTATATATCTCATCGGTTCTCATGGTACCTTTAAAAGCCAACAGGCTACAATCTCTTAAGGAAGGACCCATGAGATCACAACAAGAACTTACTTCTAAATCTTTTCCTAGTTTTCCCTCAAAGGAAGCATAGTCATATATCAAAACAGTTCTGTCATGGCAAAAGAAAAAAAAAACCCTCATTCATTTTTAGGTCTTGGGACATTGGTTCTAAAATGCTTATGCTTGAAGAACCCCACATTTTAGGATGTACTAGCTGTATTGGGACATGAGTTTTCAGTAATAGGTGGAGCATTGGTGAGGCTAGCTTCCAGAGCACCAAGTGCCCTGGTTGTTTTCCCAACTTTAAAAAACTTATCTGAGCCGGGCAGTGGTGGCGCACGCCTTTAATCCCAGCACTTGGGAGGCAGAGGCAGGCGGATCTTTGTGAGTTCGAGGCCAGCCTGGTCTACAAATTGAGCCCAGGACAGCCAGGGCTACACAGAGAAACCCTGTCTCGAAAAACCAAAAAAAAAAAAAAAAAAAAAAAAACTTATCTGGCAGAACCCTACTTCTAGTCCTTGATGAGAATGGCATTGTAATAGGAGGGGCCAAGAGAAAACCCCTAGAACTGCCCCTTTTCTACAAAAGTCAGAAATGTTCTATAATCTTGGGGGGAGTATTAGAGATTTATCCTTTTCTACAAAAGTTAGAAATAGTCTACAGTTTGGGGGGGGGGCGGTTATCAGAGATTATTATATTCACCTAAAGCTGACACATGCCAAGGATGGAAATCCCATTACATCTGCATAAATTTCCCCAGTTTGTCACATGCAGAGGAAATATGAGTTTTGAGAAAGAACAATGGATTTTTATAAACTTAATTGGGTTGGGACATCAGGTACAAGTACATCTCTGCCTGTGCTGTCATGTAAGGACCAAGTGCTAATTGATCGCGCCACTGTAGTACCCAGATCCATCTCGATGACTACAAATCAATGCATTCTGGGCTGTCACCTTTAATCCTCTTGGTCTGGCAAATGCTTTTTTTTTTGTCTATACAATTTATAAAAACCACTTACTGTTGTTGTAAATGCTGGATTAAGCCTGGAAAAATGGAGCAGAGAATTATGTGCAGACCTTTTTTTGACAATGATAAAAGCATGCTCCCATGATAATTCTTTGAAGGAACACGTGGAATACAGCTGGACTCCTGGAAAGGCTGAGTGACTAGATTTGGGGTGTCAAACAACCACATAGGCTGAGCTGCCATCCAGAGCTAGGGGGAACCTTCTGACATAGATTGGCCACAGGTGCAGTGCTGTGTCATCACATTAGAGGAGTGGAGACAGGGCCATGCCTACACAGACCTCAGAAACACATTCAAATGCCGTGAACAATGGAATTTCCATGGCACCATGCCAGCTGTCTTAGAATCCCTCCCAGGCCCTGATTTACAGCCCTGCCATAAACCAACTGAGAAAGGAAATTCTTAGACAAGATTTAAAGATGACTCTGCCAATGTTCTACTCCAATACTCAATACCGCGTGGTGCCACATGCCAGCCTTGTCTGTGATTGAGCCTGAGAGTAAATGAAAGTGGTCAATGATTTCTACAGGATAGAGCCATCTGAAGGGTAGAAGCACTCAGTGGTGTGTGTCTGTAGTCTCAGCTTTGGCGGGAGGACCTCTAAGTGTAGGGATTGAGAGAGCAGCCCAAGGAACACCCTTTCGAAGGAGAAACAACAACAGCAAACAAACAAAAACGATGTGAAAGAGATACTCTTGTTGGTTTCCCTGATTCCCATATGCAGTATTATGTTTTACATTCTGGAGCTTGATTTCACCAGAAATTCACCTTTAAGACTTTTGTTTCAAGATGGTTGTCCTCTCTGTGTGACCTTTACCCCTCTACCCACAAAGCCATCATCTGATTTAAGCCATTATAGATTTCCCAGCAGCTCTCCCCCCCAATCCCCTTTTAAATCTATATAATCTTTACCTCTCTTCAGTTTCTTCTTCTTTACTTTGCTTTCCCATCTTGTTCGCTGTACCTGTTGTGTCCTCAACACGAACTCTAAAGTCCAGATGCTTAAAGAGCTGAAGCAACCAGGCTAATAGCCTAACAGCAAACAGTAAACACAATGGGTCGTTTTTATTTCTTTAAAGCAATACGCTCTCACCTAGTTTTTCCTACAACTTGTGGTCCCTTGAGTCTTCCCTTCCCCTCTGTTAATATAGTCATGGCAAAAAACCATTTCTCTGTTGCTTTCCAAACATGTTGGTAAATAACCACCTAGACTGGCCTTGGATATTGAGAATGAAACAGGTGAGAAGAGTGGCAAACTTCAAACAGGGAGGCTTTCGTTCAGCACCTTGAGAGCATGCTAGGAATGAGGGGCTATACAGGGTCACATGTACTGCAGGAACTGAGAATTTATATTTTTGTGTGAACTCTATGAGTCTGAATTTGGTCTCAAATTTGCTAACACATTGTGTCAATCAGAAATTACAGGAAGTTACAGGCCAGACAATAGCCTGCGACTTCTGCCTGCCATGCTGGGAGCAGATTGTAGTGTGTCTGTGAGGGCCGTACACGAGCTGTCTCACAGTACCTTCTCATCAATCATTTCTTACTTTTGGCTAAGTGCTTAGATATTTAAAGTCATATATTATCTAACTCTACAGCTAGCAATCCCAAAGCAGGGCGGCTTCTTCTTTCTCTCTTTACTCTAGAGCCTAGCCTGTCATTTGCACACAGCAGAGACTCAAACATGTTTTGAATTGTTGAAGGGAAACACATCAAGTGCCCATTAACAACTTAGTTGGATTTTGGTGTGGGATCAAAAATGAGAAAGCTTCTAAGGTGAAGGTTAAAAAAGATGGTTTTGATGAAGAGAGTCGGGTCAACAGAGGTATTAAATGCTGCCCTCAGGAGTCATAAGGAGGCATCTCTCTCAATCCCAACCATGGTAGCCAATTGGGAGCCCTGAACTTTCAAGAGTCTTGGTAGCACAGTAAAGCCTTCTTGTTTGAAGTCTGTTGTATTGAGTCACTGTGAGGCACACAGCTCCGCCTCTGTAAAGACAGGCATGCTGTGGCTGTCACTGCTCTATGCAATTTGCCAGAAGGCTGCTGATTTGTGATGGTCCCTTGACACATAACTTTAAATGGCTTCTCTAAGCAGAACTTAATGTATAAAGAATGTTTTACAGAAAGAATTAAAAAATATTCCTACCTAACTTCACAAGTTCAAAGAATTCCCAGAGTTGTCTATGTTTTCCAAGATTAATAACAAAAAAGTAATTAGCTTTCAAGATCAAAATCATAGTGCTATATGTCTACTTGTATGCACTACTGCTTTGTGATAACATGAAGATATGAACTATGTTACATAGGATAAAAACTAAAGGCTCATAGTTTGTTGAGTACATACTGAGTCACACTCACATTACTTTTAAAGAGATAAATTGTTAGTATTTTTTGTGAAATTATAGTGCCATACATCATGATATATCAGCTTAGTCTTTCTCTTTCTCTCTGGATATTTAATGAAAATATTTTTTAATTTGCCATATGGTGGATGATATATTTTAAATCCATAATAATGATAACATGTTATTATGCATATAGAAAACTCACATAAATTAGAACAGCATTCATAATATGAGCAGGCAGAGAATACAGGCATGGACTTGTTCTGAGGTTCAGATTTTTGTCTAGTGAATACAACAAAATAATTTTAGAATTTTGGCAAGAGAATAATTGGAACTATAGACTTCTAAACCTCAGCTTGACTGGGAGGAATATAACTGCAGGACACCAGTGAAAATAAGAAGTAGGTGGGTCAAGGGGTGGGCTATTTTGTTAAAGTGAGTGTTCATTTACAGATAAAATGATTGAACATTTTAAAAATAAATTATCATTTCAGCATAGGGTTGTGTAATTATAGATTTGGACAAGTTCTGGGGCTCTGGTAAAATGTCAGGTCATGAGAAGGCACACAATATGAAAACAAAACCAAGGGAACCAGTTACAGAGACATATGAGCCAATAGACCATGGAGGTGAGAGGCTGGGCAGACCAGCTACATTGTACATGAGAGTCTCCAGAACAGTGGTGGGAATAGCCAGAAATGGCAAGGGTCGAGCAGGAGGCTCCAAGCTAATCGCCAAAGCTGTCAGTTCCTGAGTGGAACCAAAGATGCCTGCGTCTAATTGTCAGGATGTTCTAGAGATGGAAGTTCTTCTTTATGAGAGACTACAAGGAAAAGGCAATGGATTGTAAACTTTACCTTCTAATCCTGAACCCCGCCAAAAGTTGTGGAGGAAAGCAGCCACCCCCGAAGGCTGAAAGCAAGCAGGTTTGTCTGCATTATTACCATGTTTCTACCTAGGTAGAAGGATAATTGCCTAAAGAAGTTAAGGATATAGAGAGTATCAGCTGAGTCTTTGTAGGAGAACTTGAAATACTCAAGATAAATATCTGGTAGATGTGAAAAGAAAAGGCACAATGTTGGGCCAGAGAGAAGGGTGGAACATTTTTAGGCTAGAGGGTGAAGCATGACCAGAATGCTCTTGTGTGATGACCCAGGAAAATGCATATTGGAGGCAGGGAGGAATTTGGAACTTCCCTGGCTGGGTGGAGGTAGCAGCAGATTAGGACAGAGTGTCCTCATTTTCTCTTGAGCCCAATTACAGGATGGTCCAGAGAACTATTCTCTACATTCAAGAAATGAGCACTTTCCTTCTGCAAGCATGAATCCCATATAGTCTTGAAATACCAGCCTGTCAAAGATACTCCCGGGAAACTCGCCCTTGTTTCATCCTGTTTCATAGAAAATACTCAGAAAGGGACTGGGATTATTTTGTTCTGGTTGCCAGAAGTCTGAGTCTCCTGAGAAATCAGGTAGAAAATAATTCATCCAAAACCTTCATTTAGTAGATAAGAGAACAGAGGTGCCGTGAACAGCTCAGACTGTGCATTTCATCATAGAGCTAATTTCAGGACTCTTGCATTCTTTCTGTTTTAAACATCCAATTTCTTAGAAAAGCAACCACAGGGCAGTGACACATGATAAAAGCTAACATCCACAGCTAATGCTGTTGAGAACTTGTCAAGTGCTGGGCGGTACTTCTAATTCTCTTAACAACCTCACTTTGACATCAGCACTGATATCATCCTTCACCAAAGGTGGCCACCCAGGATCGGAAGGAAGATAGTATCACACAGCAGCAAGATTGGCAGCTCTGTGGTTGGAACTCTATTGAAAGGCCTCACTGCCAGCAGACGTAGTTGGTTACTTAGTTATTTTTCTATTGTTTGGATAAAACACAATAACCAAGGCAATTTAAAAAAGAAAGCTGTTAGTTGGGCTTACAGTTCCAGAGGATTAGAGTCCATGATGGTGGGCAAAGACATGGTGGCAGGCACAGCTGAAAGCCCACATCTCAAACAACAGACAAGAGTCAGAGAAAACTATATCAAAGTGGTTTGAGTCTTTTGAAACCTCAAAGCCCTATCCCCTCACCCCGCCATGACACACCTTTGTCAACAAGGCCACACCTCTCAATCCTTGACAAACAGTTCCACAAGTTGTTCGGGCAAGTCTTCAAATGGATGAGTGTATGGGGGCCATTGTTATCTAAACCACCACATTGCCATCATATGCAGTATGACTGGTCCATTTTCCCTTTCCCCTCCCCTCTCCTCCCCTCTCCTCCCCTCTCCTCCCCTCCCCTCCTCTCCCCTCTCTTTTCTTTTTCCTTAATGGAGTTGGCTAGAAAAGCTAGCAGATCTTTGCTCCCCTGTTAAGTAATTCCTCTGCCCATACATGCTTTTTTCAGACACCTACCAGACTGAATATGCAGGCACTTGTTTGGAGTCTGGGTTTTCATGACCATCCCTTGGCTTTCAGTTGCTTGAGTTACCTGTATATGGGGAATGGTATAATAAAAGAAAAAGAGAAAAATTATAAGCATACAGCACTAGGCTTTTAGGTTTTATTTTTATTTCTGAATTTGCCAATAGTGTTTAGGAGTGGTGCCTGCCTCCTTATCCATTACAAGAGAGTAAAGAAATATCTGTAAACTACTTACACTGTGGAATATTAAGTAGCTAACCCCATTTGTCCTAGTTTGGAGAAAGCAGTACTGAAGTCAGCTTTAAGGCAGAACTTGGGGGGAGTGGGGCAGTAGGCACATATGAAGGTGCCTGGTGTTTCCTGAGTTCTCTCTTCCCAGAGGTAGGGAGACTTTAATTAGCACCAGATATAAGCTCTCAGTTGCAGGTGGTACTTACCAACATCCAGTGAACTCCTGCCTATGGGAGATGTTCTTGAGGTATTCACATGCCCCACTGGACAGACCAAACAGGTGGACGAGAACTTGCAATGCCATGTGGTAAATTCTCCAAGGGTCACATATGCAAGACAGTAGGACAGCCCAGAGGAGAGGGGCAAGGGCCTTCTCACAGGTCTTTTTCCAAGGGATGCCACAGAACTGTAATGACACAAAAAGCAAATGTTTTCCTTTAGAAAAGCTGAATAACCTACCCTGTCTTAGGTTATTCAGCTTTTCTAAAACTTTTCTAACCTACCAAGACAGGGTAGGTTAGTCCTTCACTATCCCTGCTCTACAATAAATGTCTGTCAGAGAAACAGGACCAAAAGGCTGAAGACTGATGCTGGAATGTATGGAGAGAAAATGGGAACTGTCCAGGTAGTCACTGGTTTGTCATTTCTTAGTATTGGAAGCTGCAGGCCCTGCACTTCCTATACAATCAGATATATTTATCCTTCTCAGCTCTCTGAGGTGGTTGAAGAATAGACAGCTTGAGTCTCATAGCTAAATTTTGAGTTGTTTAGGAATCAAGAGGGTGTTCTAGATCTAAGAAGATGGTTATAATAGTGATGCAAGTTAGTATGAAAACTAAGTCAGTTATAGAACTTTAAACTCATGGAGATGGTTAGAGGGTAGAAGGTTAAAGTCAGGGGCCAAATATGTATGAACTGGACATTGGGAAGGTATACCGGGCCATTTAACTCTCATAAATGTGGCATATTTAATTCTGCTGTTTTGTATAGAATTTACTGTTATAAGAGAAAGAACCATTTGTTGGAATGAAAAGAGAAGCTGTTGGGGGGGGGGAAGAGGGTGGAAGGGTGGGACAAGAAGGGGGAATAGGGAAGGGTTTGCGACTGAGATGTAACTTGAAAAAAAAATAAAGTACTTATTAAAAAAATAATAAACATCACACAATGCATGTATGTACCTCAACACCATATACTATTATGTTAATGTCTACACGCTTTATGTTTTTTAATTAAAATATTGCAAAATTCTTGAAAAAAAAAAAAGAAAAGCTGAAAAGCTGAATAACTGTACCATTGAGTACTTTATTAGATTTTATACTTTGGGAAAAGGAAGGTCACATTTTGATCAGCAATTGGTGTTTGTATGCAGGGTCTGAGAACCTGTGGAATACATCACAGGGAAACTGGCAAGGCAAAGTGCTAAATCTATACCCCTAGGCTTGTCGTAGTTAATGAACTCACCCCCTTTGTTTCCCTGCCAGGCTGAAGCAATGCAGGATTGCCTCTGGAGTGTTGTAATGATGTGCTGTTTTGTTCCTGTAAAAGCTTTGTATTTTAGGTGCCAGTTCACCCTTTCCTTTCATAAAACGAGTCAGGAGGAAGAATAAGAGAAGGGGCTGGACAATTGAAAACCCAGCATAGCACTTTCACACACTATTTTAATTTTTTAGTATTTTAGGCATTGCAAGTCCCTTCTGACATGTCGGGCTACTGACAAATACTTAAAAGGTGGTGGAAAAGGGCACACATCATCTCACCTGCTTTAAAATACGACTAAGAATAGAACTAGGAAGTGGTGCCCAACCAACCCATTATTCTTTATATCTGGGGGTCTGTTTTGGCATTGTCTTTCTGTGATTGAGAAGAAACTACACTCCAAGTTAGCTGGTATTCTAACCATCACCACAAACTTGTCGTCCTCTACCTCCTCTCTTCTCTTCTCCCCCTCCTCTTCCTCTGCGCCCTCCTTTTTCTCCTCCCAACTCTTCTCTACTTTATCAGTTCTTATCCAGAATGTTCATAGTAAATAAATCACCTTCTGGAAACTTTAATTACCACCCTGGCAATTCGTGTTACTCTCCAGAATCTGTCTGGCCAACACTGCTACCTACTCAGTGTCTCTCCTTTACTTTTCTCTATGTATATGAGCTTAGGAGCCGAGTATTTTTTCAAGACCCTTAAGGGATGGAGGAATTACTCATGCTGTTTAGTTTGGGGCCGTGAGATGTAAGAGGAAGTCCACTGGGAGTCCCAGAAGATGTATTAGTTACTTTTGGTTGCAGTGATAAAACGCCATGACTAAAGGCAACTTATGGGGCAAACAGTTTATTTCATCTTATGATTCCAGAGGGTTTTGAGTCCATTCAGAGAGATAAGAGTTCATCAGTGACAGCAAGAGCTGTGATAGGGAGGAGATAAGGGAGACATGGAAGCAAGCAGCAGGCATGGTAGTGGGTGCAGGAAGCTGAGAGATCACATCTTCAACTGCAACAGAAAGCAGAGAGAGTGAGCTGGCAATAGGATGATGCTGTAAACTCTCCCAAGTGATAGACTTACTCCAGAAAGCCTGCACCCCCTCCCCAAACAGCACCATCAACTGGGACCCCAGCGTTCAACTACTTGAGCCTGTGGGCAGCATTTCAAGTTCAAACCACCATATTAGGGAAACATAAAAGGCCTGTGTACATGTGTATATTCCTACTCTCTCTCTCTCTCTCTCTCTCTCTCTCTCTGTCTCTCTCGCCTGGAAGTTGGGAATGACATCTACACTCAGAGCCACTATAGTAGGGCCAAGAGTCATTGCTGGAAAGCAATTAGTCAACTTGCTGAGTAAGTCCAAATGAGTCACTGATGTTGTCATGTAGATGGAAGCTAATACACCTACCTGAAGACAATGATGAGCTTGCATTTGCTTAAGATATTGGACTGTTGATTTTCTTTTACTCAAAACTGAAGGTATTTGTAACTGTGAAAGTGTTCTTATAATCAATGTCTTACTGAATCTTGTGGTCAGGTTTTATCATTTATGTCCTACTGGTGGAGAAAGGGAAATTAAAGATGTTTTCATGGTGACTGCATGATTGGGAAGCCAATATCCCAGGACATAGGTCCTGGGAAGGTAAAGGCTCTCTACTTTCCACCCCATTCCCGTGTCTCCAACCACAGTAAAAATCTGGGCTGCTATTGGGGTGGAGCACAGCTGATCTATTAGTAAAGTACTTGGTCCATCTATCAAATGACTCGCATCTAGTTACTAAGTGTTGGTGCACCATGCTTCTGCTTCCTCTACTTGACTGCCACATTTACATAATTTTTTCACTCTAAGTTAAAAATACTCATGCTTCAATAGAACTATGAATAAAACATAGGACCTCTGATGGCAGGAAACACCAATGAACCATGAATATGAGCTATACTGCGACTATATTGTAGGAAGGGTGATAGAAATGAGCACCGTACATTTCTTCTCTTGGTGCTGTTGGGAGCCTGACCAACACCCCTTTCTCTTTCCCTTGCCTGGAGAACATGCAATCTGAATGTCTGTCCTTCTGTGTGAATGAAGAGAGGCCTCCTTCCTGGTTCCAGGCTTGCATTAAGGTCAGCCATGGCACTTCGTATGCCTCCCTCCCCAGTAACTGGCCTAAGAATAAATGTGCAAACAAGTTTTGACTGGCAGAGAAGAGGAGAGACATCAGGTGAGATAACTTTCTTCCTGGACATTATTGGTCCTGATATAATTCCCGTGTGATGGCCAATTTACTATGGATGGTTAAGTAGAAAAATGAAAAGCATTTGGATCACTGATAACAACACTAAGCCTCAGACTTTACCACCAAAGCACACCTAACGTTCAACTTCTTGTGTCAGATACATTACAGCTGACTAGTGTGCAAGCCAAGTTATCTTAGCTGCAGCATCGTGAATGCCTGTATGTTTGTTTGATTTCAATGGAGATTTGGCTCAATTAGGAAACAGCAGACTCCGACAAGATCTGCACATTGCCCTGAACGCTGACTCTTCCAGGTACTCTGAACATTCATTAGAGCTCTTCACAAGAGCCACAGCATGACCAGCTGGAGAAACCCAGCACAGATAAATGGCTATGCTGAACCTAAGTAATAGAAATGTGAGCCTCTTAGAGTAGAATAGTTTCTGCTGTTGACTGGACTGGGGTGCCAGGGAGCATGCGCCATGCTGTTGCTAATGTCTTCACAATTTGTGTTAGAATTAAATGTTTGGTGTTTCACCTTTTGACAAGGGAAATACTTAATATGAGCCTGATTCTGAACATAGGTCAGCAGAGTTCTGTATCTTTAACCTGATGTGTGGAATGGAGCAACGTTAGAGTGCTCATCTGCATTTCGGTTTCCCGATCTGCGCAATGGGCAAAACGACAGTCCCTCATAGGTACTAATGAGCGTGGTGACAGCAACTTCACGGAGCTGGAGTGGGCATCTAGTGGTTTAATCATGTAGTCAGTGCTCTGTAATCATTATCTCCTGTCGTTATCCACAGGTTAACTTGCATGCATCCTCTCTTTATTCCTCATCCTCTTGGGAGACAATTAGTCTCACATTCATTAAGCTCTAAATTAATGCTCCTTAAATTTGAATTTTCCATGGCTCTCTCTGAAAAATTCTGACTACACTATGATTGATTGCCTATATTCATCTACCTCATGGCAGGAGAAAATAATATCATGAAAATGAATTGTGTTGTGTCCTATTTTTATTAATAAGTAATTTTACCAATAACATACTATGAAATGTTTTCAATTATAGAATCCTCATACTTCTGTCCTGGTAAATATATTCTAACATTTAAGTTGTGTAAGTGATCATTTAATTCAGTAAAGGACTACAGTAAACTCCCTCCCTTTGACTTATATTTCTCAGTAAGTCTGTTTTTGAGGTGCTAGCTTTTCACCTGTACACTGAAAATTTAAAATCCCCCCTGAATGTGTTACATCAACTCCAGTAAATGCTTTCTCAATAGGATGTCTTCCCTGCAGAGCCTAACATTTCATTTTTTTTTTTTTTTTTTCGAGACAGGGTTTCTCTGTGTAACAGCCCTGGCTGTCCTGGACTTGCTTTGTAGACCAGGCTGGCCTCGAACTCACAGAGATCCGCCTGCCTCTGCCTCCCAAGTGCTGGGATTAAAGGCGTGCGCCACCACGCCCGGCAACATTTCATTTTTTCTTTGCATATAATTTAATTTTCCTCATGAGAGAGTGGTCTCTAGATATTCTATAAAGGAAAAAAGAAATCTCGAAGAAAAATTATAGTACTTGAATTTTCTTTCTTAGCATTCGAACTGCGAAATCCTACAGCAAAACAGACTTGTGTTTTTTCCTGGTCCCTTATCTCCAGGAGGCAGAACTTCCACTTTCAGGGAAGGCCATTGGCTGCTTTGCCACTTAAGCCTTGATTACACTGCAAAGATTACGCTCGAATTTTCTTGCCTACATTTTTTCTTTGATGCATATTTACTTTTTTCCAATAAAATGTGTTTGTTTGTTTGTTTCTCTGTTTAGCCCTAGGCATTCTGGTACTCACTCTATAGACCAGGCTGGCCTTGAACTCAGAGATCCACCTTCATCTGCCGCCCTAGTGCTGGCATTAAAGGTGTGTGCCACCGCTACCTATCTCCAATAAATTCTTAATTGTAAATTATTTCCAATAACTAAATATATTGCCTTGTAAAAAAGTTTTTTACAAGCATTTAGTGCTTTCCAGTTCAGCCTATATGATCACTATATTAAACAAAAGGAGCCGGGCGGTGGTGGTGCACGCCTTTAATCCCAGCACTTGGGAGGCAGAGGCAGGCGAATCTTTGTGAGTTCGAGGCCAGCCTGGTCTACAAAGCGAGTCCAGGACAGCCAGAGCTGTTAAACAGAGAAACCCTGTCTCGAAAAACCAAAAAAAAAAAACAAAAAACAAAAGGGCTATAATAGTAAAGAGAGCATAGCACTATGTTACCAAGAGCATTAGCACTGATAATATAATTTTTATTGTGCCAAATGATAGAATAAATAACACTTAAATACAATATAAGTATTTGTTAAAATTCTTAGCTTCTAAAGAAGGATCTTTTTCCTGAATTTTATTAATAAAAGAAAAAAACTGTGTTGTTACATTCAAAGGTTCTTGAAGACAGAGCATGGGCTGTCTTGGGAATGATGCAACGGTGTAGGGAGGGCTCAATGGGAAAGGAGCTGGCTCCACAAGTGTGAGGACCTGAGTTCAGATCCTAGAACACATGTAAAGCTGGACTTCTAGACTCTGTAGGATACACATCTGTAATCCCAGCATTCCTATGGGAAGTGGAGAAAAAAGAGAATATTCTAAAGTGGCAGGCCAATTAACTTGGTATTCACAAGCAATCCTATCTCCAGTGAGGTCATGTGACACTGGAAGTTGTCCATTGACTTCCATGTGCACACCAAGACCTACAGAAGTCCCCCCTTCCCTCCTTTCATATCACACACGCGCATACACACACACACACACACACACACACACACACACACACACAGAGAGAGAGAGAGAGAGAGAGAGAGAGAAAGAGAGAGATCATTCTAAAATAAGAATGATCTCAAAATAATTTGTGGAGATTTAGACTGGTTTCAACATTTTGTAAAAGAAGAAATTCCACTCATGATCAAATACTGAGGGTGATAAAGTGGAATAAAAAACTCATCATTCCTAAGGAAAGAACACCTAGCTAGCTCAGACACAGCTCTAACCCCAGGGTTCTATACGCAGGACAGTCCAGGGCATTTGGTTCTAAATGAGGGAAGACAGAATGAGAGGCTGGATCAGTGATGAGCAGCCCATTCACAGGGCAGCTGCTGGACCACAGGCACTGTGCTGAGCAAGCTCTCCTCCCTCAGAGAGCATTATTGTAATGTTTTACCACAGAGAACACCAAGAAGCAGAGGTCATGAGACACATGCAAGATCACTGTTGGAGTTTAGCCTTCTCTCAGGAACTTCAGAACTTCCCTACCTCTTCCTCCTCTTGTGTAGATCTGTACCTTGTGCTGACCCTTCCAGGACTTGTGAAAGTCACTAGGAAGGAATTGAGGGAGCTGAGTGTACTCTCTGCCGGCATTTTGGCTCTGTTGGTACAGTAAGAGATAAATCTTAACTCCTGTTGAAGCAATATTCATGAAAAACACCTGTCTGCTGAAGACCAAGCAATTCTGTTGGGGCTGATCACAGTCTATAGATTGGGAGTTGGTGATAAAACTTTGTCAACATTATTTGAGTTCACAGAGAACCTTTCATCTGAAATGGCTTTGTAGTTAAAAAAATCAGTGATTGCCAAGATTTTCAGAAGTGGTATGTTAGAGTTGAAAAAATAAATTAGGTATGGAGTTCCATGTCATATTATGTATAGTTATACAAATTTCTAATTTTAAACCCATACCTCTCCAGCTACTCAAATTATGTTTAAGTCACTCCATTATTTTAGTTTATAGTTTGACAATGTGGCTTTGCACACTCTAAGTTTCTGTAAATAAATAAAAATAAGAACTTTTGTTTTATAGCCTTGTTGATGCATGTTTTTCTTCTCCAGGCAGATAAGGATGTTTCATTTTTCAGATTATAATGCTGAAGTCAGAGAGTGAAATGACATACTCAGGTTCTCCCAGGTAAGACTTAAATCTGGTCCAGCCAACTGTATTTTATAAAATTTTTCTCTTTCCCTGATGACCCTCTATCTATGATATAGTCTTGAGATCTTGGATTGGCTCTTGAAGTCAGTGATGTTACCTGGAAACAGATGTATCAACCACTTAATGACTAACAGAATGATGAAGAAAGTATCTTCACTTAGACTGTTTCTAGTTAGCTCATTTCCATATTTCCTATCATAAGCACTTTCCTGTCATAAGTAGAGGTCTACCTGTAGAGGAAGAAAATGAGGTCCACAGAGGTTAATTCAGTGCCTGTATCTAGAAGAGATTTAGTAGCAGAGGGAGAAACACTGGTTCTAGTTCTCTCTCTCTCTCATCTGGGCTCATCCTTGCCTTTCCCACCTCCTCCATTTTGTCATCTCAGCCACTCTCCTAGTACAGGAAACCAGGAAATGTGTGCTTTGTACTAAAACTGCTCTCAGTGAAAGGCTGAGTGAAAGACAGTTGTTAGTGACTGTTACCTCTTCAGTCTCACTGTCTTCGTCTAACTGGATAGCATTGATAAGGGTTGATAGGGACCAAATTTCAAGGAAACAGGCCCATAAGGCCAGTCACACTAAATCTATTAGAAGATAAAGTGGGGAAAATCCTGGAACTCATTGGCACAGGTGACAAGTTCCTGAATAGAACACCAACAGCTCAGGACCTAAGACCAACAATCAATAAATGGGACCTCATGAAACTGAAAAGCTTCTGTAAGGCAAAAGACATTGTCATTCAAACAAAATGGCAGCCTACTGACTGGGAGAAAATCTTCACCAACCCCACATCTGGCAGAGGGCTAATATCCAAAATCTACAAAGAACTCAAGAAATTAAATGCCAAGAAACCAAATAATCCAATCAAAAAATGGGGAACAGAGCTAAACAGAGTATTCGCAAAGGAGGAATCCCTAACGGCTGAGAGACCATTGAAATCATTATAGCAAAAAATTCAATAATTAAAAAAGAACACTACATAGGTTTTTTTAAAAACTTTTTTTAGATCAAGCCAAACACTTTCTTTCATGCCTATACAGATAGGCATAAAAGTATGACAACTTACACATTATTTGATTTTGTGTAAAAAATAATAAATATAGGTAATAAATATTATTGACTTAAAAAGTTTCCACCTCTAGAGACATAAACATTCATATATTAATAATATTAAGAGTGCATCTTTTTCAAATATAGGTAGAAAAATTGTTTTTTTGTTGTTGTTTTGTTTTGTTTTTTTGAGACAGGGTTTCTCTGTATATCTCTGGTGTCCTGGGACTCACTCTGGAGATCAGGCTGGCCTTGAACTCACAGAGATCTGCCTGCTTCTGCCTCCCAAATGCTGGGATTAAAAGCATGTGCCACCACCACCCGGTGAAAAATTGTATCTTAATGAAGTAATTGACACTTAAAAATGATAAAAGCCTTGAAGTTCAGCTTCTATCTACAAACTTCTTAGTACATTTAAATAGCTGAGCATAAAAGGACTGAACATCAAATGATTCTATTAACGTACTAAACCATTTTTCCATTCTTATTTGGGCCCCAAACAGCTTTAGTATGTCCCAAATCAGCAGGAAGTAATTTTAAGAGAACAACGTCCCATCTCCAGAAGGTGGGGTGGTGATTCCCCCCCCACTTTGGTCATTTGATTGGTTATAGATACTTGATGTTATTTAGGGGGAGAGATTATAAATTGTTTTTTTTTTTTTGGTTTTTCGAGACAGGGTTTCTCTGAATATCTCTGGCTGTCCTGGACTCGCTTTGTAGACCAGGCTGGCCTCGAACTCACAAAGATCCACCTGCCTCTGCCTCCCAAGTGCTGGGATTAAAGGCGTGCGCCACCACCGCCCGGCAGAGATTATAAATTGTTAAGAGGTCTTGTTAAATAGATTTTGGAGGTTAGACCCAGGGAGTTCTCTCTTTTTCTTTTCTGTATCCTTCTTTCTCTCCTACATAGGGGTGAAAAGACTTGAGAAAAAAAATGAGATATAGACTTAATATAGGAATGATGAAGAAAAAGGGACAGATTATTGAATATGCTCTTATATCTTTGTATATTGATACAAAATTAAGATTATATTTGGCTATATCGGTATTGATCTTTGTATATTGTTACACAATTAAGGTTAACTCTTTTTAAGGTATTGTAACTACGTAACGCTTAAAAAGGAAATGTGAAATTTTGGCCTTTTGTTAGCAACTGTCATAAACTGTTTAGGATAATTAAGAAATGCAAAAAACATCTGGAGGTATCACCATCCCAGATTTCAAGCTGTACTACAGAGCAATAGTAGTAAAAACAGCATGGTATTGGTATAGAAACAGACCAGTAGATCAATGGAATTGAATTGAAGACCCAGAAATGGACCCACACACTTATGGCCACCTAATTTTTGACAAAGAAGCCAAAACCGCACAATGGAAGAAGGACAGCATCTTCAACAAATGGTGCTGGTCCAACTGGATGTCCACTTGCAAAAGAATGAAATTAGACACATACTTATCACCTTGTACAAAACTTAAATCCAAGTGGATCAAAGACCTTAACATAAGGCTGGTCACACTAGATCTACTAGAAGAAAAAGTGGGAAAAACCCTCGAACTCATTGGCACAGGTGACAACTTCCTGAACAGAACACCAACAGCTCTGGACCTGTGACCAACAATCAATAAATGGGACCTCATCAAACTGAAAAGCTTCTGTAAGGCAAAGGACACTGTCATTCAAACAAAATGGCAGCCTACAGACTGGGAGAAAATCTTCACCAACCCCACATCTGACAGAGGGCTAATATCCAAAATCTACAAAGAACTCAAGAAATTAAATGCCAAGACACCAAATAATCCAATCAAAAAATGGGGGATGGAGCTAAATAGAGAATTCCAAAGGAGGAATCCCTAATGGCCGAGAGACACTTGAAGAAATGCTCAACATCCTCAATCATCAGAGATATGCAACTCAAGAGGACTCTGAGATTCCATCTCACACCTGTCAGAATGGCTAAAATCAAAAGCTCAAATGACAGCACATGCTGGCCAGGGTGTGGAGAAAGGGGTACCCTCTCCATTGCTGGTGGGAATGCAGGCTTGTGCAACCACTATGGAGGTCAGTATGGCGATATCTTAGAAATCTTGGAATAGCTTTGCCTCAGGACCCAGCCATACCACTTCTGGGTATACATCCAAATGACTCCTCACAGAATCATAAGGAAGTCTCCTCATCTATGTTCACAGCAGCCTTATTTGTAATAGCTAGAAACTGGAAACAACCCAGATGTCCCTCAACTGAAGAATGGGTTAAAAAACTGTGGTACATCTACACAATGGAATATTACTCAGCTGTCAGAAACAATGAAATTATGCAATTTTCAGCCAAATGGATGGAACTAGAGAAGCTCATCCTGAGTGAGCTAACCCAGACTCAGAAGGATGCACATGACATCTATTCACTTATAGTAGGATTTTAGCTATATAATACAGGATATCTGTACTACAACCAACACACCAAAGGGAACATGGACATAGACTTTTTATTTTTTTTGTTGTTTGTTTTTGTTTGTTGGTCTGTTTTTTAGTTTTCTCTCCCTAGCAATGAGACACTTTTCACTGGTGGTACTGCCTTGTAGGCCCCAGTGTATGAAGAGGCTCTTGACCCCCATATGACTGCTGAACTGGGGCGAGGGACTGTTATGTAGGGACACTCCACTCCAGAGGAGCAGGATGAAAGGGTTAGGGGGTAGAGGATGGGAGGGCGGGGCTGGGAAGGGGGGAAAGAGGACAATATGATGGAGATGTAACCTGAAGCAACAAATAAATAAATTTGTTTTTTTTAAATGTAAACTAATAGCCATCCAAGCATGTCATTTTGTTAGGTGCTAGGGTAGTCTGTCACAGTTATTTTCTAAGTTAATCAGAAATCAAGTTGCTAAGAGACAAGCAACATATGCTTATCCAAATATAAGGAAGTAGATAGGTGGTCTTCAAAAACCTCAAGGGATCTACAGATCTACAGATCTACAGATCTACAGATCTACAGATGTTCTAACAGAACATCTCAAAGATGTTCTGTTAACTTAATTTTTTTTTTGATACCAAGTCAAATTTCTTAGATAAGAAAATTGCTTTTGGTATGTAACCAAGTAGTTCACTGTACCAGTAATAAAAATGGTAGCAACATAGATTTAACCTGTGTCCACAGACAGACAAATAAATAAGGAAAATGCTGAATAACACTATCCAGCCCCTGAAACAAATGAAATCCTGTCATTTCCACAGAGTGGATGGAGCTGAAGATCATTATGTCAAGTGAAATAAACCAGGCATAGAAAAACAGATGCATAAGACCTTTAGGAAATCTAATAACCCACCGATGAGGTAGAATGACAGCAATCCAGGCTGGAGTTGAAGGTCAGGTAGGAGGATGCACATGAAATGTAGATTCATTTGGAAAGGAAGATAAAATTCAAGAGATATGTACAACATGATGAGCATTGTTATTAACAATGTGTTTTCTACTTGAAAATTGCCAGGTGAGTAGACTGGAGGTATTGTCTCACAAATAACTTGCAGCTATATGAAGCAACTCTTGAGATATAGAACCCAGGTTAGCCAGTCTACAGTGTACAAGTGTTTCCAAACATCATGTTGGAACACCATATACAATTTAAAATAATAATAATGGAAGTTAGAAATGTATCCCCAAATTTCATTTTAAATTATATTTTACTTCAATGATGATGAATTGAGGTAGATAGCATTTCTCATTTTTCCTTTTATTAGTGAATTGGAACAGAATAACAACAGCGTCTACCATGTCCATTGATTGCCTTTGTACCAGTCGCCTCATTTTCTCTCCACTGGCACTTTATTACAAATGGTGTCCTGTAAAAATGGGATTTTACTTTCTTATCAAAGAAAGGCAATTTCATTTTCTACCTCGGAGAGCATCCAATGCAAAACAGAGCCGGCACAATTACATACATGCTTTTACAACTTCAATATCATAATATTTTGATTTTGCTTTACATCATACTTGTTCCCAGCTGGTGGGCAGCTTTTGTTTTAGCTTTGTGGATTATATTAGAGACAGGGGAAGGAGATATCATACGCATTGTGAAACTAATGAGACCAACATTCTGGAGTCATGTGAGAGTATGATAATACGTCTACTTGATGGTCTTTGGCTCGCTTTGTTATTAGAACTCCCGAATTTCAGATGCGGTGGCACACAGGGTTATTTATAGCATCCTGGGGATTAGAAGCATAGCCACGAAAGTAAACTTAGGAATAACTGGTGAGAGAGGCCGACGAGAAAAGATGTCAAATGTAAGACAGGACAGAAGAGCAACAGAGCGCCTGTAAGACATGTGGCCCTGCCCTCAGGGTCAAATAAGGCTCAAGAGAAGAGGTCATTTCCCACTTGAGTTTTGGTAACCAGCTTATTTCATGGATATGAGCTCACCAGATTTGTACTTCTGACACCCAGTGTGAGCAGGAATTGTGTACAGGTCTTTGAGATACAAATTCTGATCCAAGAGGTATGGGTTGAGTTTCAGGGACCTCCTGATGATGTTCCTCAACAGAAACTGTATACCATCCAGAAAAGCAAGAGTCCAGCCCGGAGTTGACAACCCGACAGGTGGGAGAGGATGGGTCACTCCTGACTAAGGCAGGGTTTGACAAATCACTCTCAAGTTTAAGTTAAAAAAAAAAAAAACCCAGTGTGTTGGTAGCTGCTTGTATCCCTCCTACCTGGAAGATACTTTGAAGTTTCAGCATTCAGAACCTCAAAGTGTGATCTTCTTTGTAAATGGGGTCATTATAGTGGGTCTTGATCTGATATAAGCTATGTACTTATTAATGCTGGTGATTCAGGTGCAGGGTCAGAGATACACAGAGGGAGATGGCAAAGAGACATGTTGGGGGAAGTTGGGGCCACATGGCTGCAGCCAGGGAACACTGAGGCTCACAAACAGTCTGGGAGCTACGGCTGGAAGAAGGTTCTCTGAAAAGTCATCACCGATGGGGTTGCCCTATGGACACCCAGAATTCCAGCCTGTAGAATGATCTGAAACTAGCAATTCCTATTGTCTTTAGACATCCAGCTTGTAACTGTGGCCCTGGGAAATTGATACGTGGAACAGCAGAGACATTGATTCTGTGCCTTTGAATCAACATTCAACAAGGAAAATGGGTTTAACAACCTTCCAATTTATAAAGCTACTTAGTACTAAGAGGGCCTGGGACTAGGTCTCCTTGCTGTCAGTCAAAGCCTTACCATTTGTCTAAACCTAGTACACTTCTCAAAAGCGTGCAGGTTGACTGTGCAACAGAGCAACATTTGCAGATCACGTTAAATAGAACCTCTTTTTAGGGCTTTATCAATAGGGGCTGAAACGGGTTCGGGGATAATGATGCTTCAAGCATACTAACTTCATAATAGACATTAACCTAGTTAAACACATAGGTGAAACCTACTCAGAAAAACAAACATTGGGAAAACTTTAAGAAACACACATAAGCCAGTAGGTTTCTAGTTTTCAGAATAGAGGATCTTTTCTCAAAAGTAATTTTTGATTCTTTGAGAATTTCATAATGTATACAATGAAATAAGATTACACACACCCTCATTTCCCCCCAGGCCCCCGGGATTCCCTCAATAATGTAGAACACTCAGACTAACAAAACAGTCACTTTAAAATTTAATTGCACTTTACTCTAAGTTATCCAGGAACTGCCTGTGTTATTTGTTACTTCCTGAGGGCAGGACAGCCTTTGGGATGAATTTTAAAAGTGAATTTAAAGGTCTGTCATAAAAGTGAACTAAAAGATCAGTCAAGTGATGAGGGAAACATGGAATCAAGCAAAAGTGATGTTGGAAAAGACGAAGGAAGAACAGGGAGATGAAATATTTAAGGCCTATCTCTGCAGTGGCAGGCTTTCTTCACAAAAGTTCCACAGAGTGTAAAGAAAGGTTTTCAGACGTTTTCTGTACATTGTTTCACTGCTGAGGCAACATCAGTGTGAACACACTCTGCAACATCAGTGTGAACACACTCTGCAACATCAGTGTGAACACACTTAGCAACAACAGTGTGAACACACTCAGCAACAACAGTGTGAACACATTCAGCAACATCAGTGTGAACACACTCAGCAGATGCCACGCGGTGTTCACACCTCACCTGACGGCTGTGCCTGTGAGGACTTTTGGGAATACTCAACCCAGAGAGGACCACGAGTATGGGCATTGTGTGCATTTGTATTTGAGGATGATTCAGGCAGTAAAATGCTAGAAAAATCATCAGCACATCACAGCAATTTGCAAAGAGGAGTCTGCTTTTCTCTAAGCTCTCAGTTCCCAGAAGTCTTAGGGACCATTCTCACTGTTATAAAGTTCAGAACCCCACTTCAGCAAGGAAAAGTGTCTGATGCCACCCTCTTGACACTTAGATGACAAAAGATGCCATAAAAAAAAAATGTCTCTCCATCTGAGAGATCTTCATTTTGTGTGGAAGCCTGGCTGTGCCCAACCTCTCCCTCTCCAAGAGCCAAGAATTAACAGACAGGAAGAGCAAATATCCTGTTAGGAGTGATCCATGAATATGAAAGTGTTTTTCCTAGGTTTGGTGATAAGAGGCAAAGTTAGGAAATAAAAGCACTTCACATACTGGCTTGAGTTCTAAATGCCACTTTCACATACTGCAACATTAAAGGTAAGATCTTAAGCACACAAACCTTGTTAATTAATAATAAACAAAACACTAAAATTAAGTCAGTGTGTGTCAAACATAATATTACCTACTGGAAATACAACAAAAAGGACTCAAAGTATTACCTCCGTGGAACTGACACACTAAAGGGGAAGAACGAATGTCATGTGGATAAAAGCAGAACTGCACTTAGAAAAAAAATATTTTTTCTTTTTGGGTCAAGGTTTCATATAGCCCACATTGGCCTCAGACTTCACAGGTGACTGAGATCAGCCCTGAATTTCTGAACGTCCTGCATCTACCGTCCATGTACCAGGCTGACAAATATGCACCATCATAACCAGTTTGTCTGATGCTGGAGGTCAAACCCAGGACTCGGGACATGCTAGGCAAGCACTCTGCGAACCGAGGTATAGCTTTAGAACTAAAACTGCAGCGATCTCATAATTTTTTAAATAAAAGATTCCAACTAGAGCAGAGGCTTAGTGAAGGTCTTCCTGAAGACTCTTTAAGCTGAGACGGGGGAAAAATAAAAGGAGTCTAGACAGGAGGGAGGAATAGTTGAGGTTCAGGTGTTGGAGACAGCAGGGGCTCGAGGAGCCTTAAAATAGTCAAGAACCAGTATAAACCCAAGCATCCAAAGCATTAGAGCTAAAGAAAATGAATCACAGGGGACAGTGGATGAGACTAATGTACTCAGAGGCACTGCGTGTGTTAAAGGAGTGGGTTGGTTACAGAAGACCGGGGTTCCCAATGGGATGCCCACATTCTGTGATGCTGCATCGTTATGTTGCCCTTAGGCCCTCACTAGAGCTCATCAGATGGCACTGCCAACTAAGGTGCCAACACAGGTTTGCTACCAGGTGGCCGTGAGTGGAGTCTGATAAGGAGTTGGGAGTGACCACGCAGGGCTTTTCTGTTCCTGTTAGGAAAGGCTTCTGAGGTGGTCACATTTGAACGAAGCTCTAACTACATGGGGAATGCATAATACAACGAACGGGATGGACCAAACCCTGCGGGGCCCTGTTGTCGGGGAACTGAATTCCTAGTGCTCTCCAGATGAGGTTGCTCTTAGCTTGCTAAGTCCTTCCAACATTGTGCAGCCTGAATGGCTCATGATCTCAGCACTAAACACCAAAAACCTCCTCAGGCCAACCCGTGGTCCTGTGCCTCTATTCCGGCCTTGAGCTTCCCTCTGGCCAGCCACATCTTTTTGGTTAGTCCTTTGCAAAAAAAAAAAAAAAAAAAAATCCTCTTTACATTATCCAAGCTTTGTGTCCAGCCTTCTGTGGCAGCTTTACCCTAGACATCTCTTAACAAACATTTAGACAGGTGTAGAAATGGCAGTCTGCATATGTACTTCACTGGACTCATAGACAACACAAAGTATATTGGCAAGTATAGATCCAAAGTTAAACAGGCTAGAAAGGCATAAACATCTTTTTTTCCCTTGAGTACTTAATTTTTTTCTATTTGCTTTACTTCAAAACAAACATATTCATGACAACTCTAGAGATTTCACAGTAAAAATTCCTCAATCTTCATTTTTCTTGATTTAGAACATTGAATACCAAGTCATTTTCATTTCCTCTATGGAATTGTAGGTGTTTTCTCAGTTCTTATTCTATATAAAAGCAAAATACCTGATATGAAGAAGCAATTCACTGAAGAAAAAATGGTTGGGCCTAACTGGGAATCAAAGAAACGCAAATATCAAAATAATAGAATTGGTCCTAATGCTTTACATCTATAGAATTTACTATTATTTCTTTTTTTTTTAAAGATTTATTTTATTTATCTTATGCATATGTGTGCTCTGTCTGCATGTACACCTGCATTCCAGAAGAGGGCACCAGATCACATTGTGGATGGTTGTGAGCCACCATGTGGTTGCTGGGAATTGAACTCAGGACTTTTGGAAGAGCACTAGGCAGTGCTCTTAACCGCTGAGCCATCTCTCCAGCCCCTACTATTATTTCTTGATGGTGAAGGAAAGCGTGGTGCCTGGTGCTAGAATACTTTGAAAAAAAATTTGAAAAGATAAGCGGGCAAACAAACGTCTCCAGACAAACTGAACATTTTCTCCTTCTAAGGATAGACTCTAGAAACGTAGTCAGGGATGCTTCTGTATGTTATCATGTCAAGAGGACAGATAGCATCATCCTTTCTTAAGAACAGAGCAACAGAAATGTCTAGTCAGTGTGGGGACTGGATCACTGCAAATGGCATGTGCATGGGACACAGTCAAAATGCAGCTATGCAAGTGGATCTCCATTCCCAGATCAGCCGCATAAAGATAAGGGATCCCAATGCCTGGGACTCTCAAGGTCAGAAGGAAGACTCATCTATGTTGATAGAGAGTTTTGCTGGGTATAGTAGTCTGGCTAGGCACTCTGTTTCCTGTCAGTGAGACACTTTGCCCTAGTGGTGCTGCCTTGTAGGTCCCCAGTGTATGAGGAGGCTCTTGGCCCTCATATGACTGCTGAACTGGGGCGGGGGACTGTTATGTAGGGACACTCCACTCCAGAGGAGTGGGATGGAAGGGATAGGGGGTAGAGGGTGGGAGGGAGGGACTGGGAGGGGTGGAAAGAGGACACTGTGAGGGAGAGGTAACCTGAAGTAATAAACAAACATACAAATAAAAAGAAGGAAGACTCAGGTTTCTGGGTTTCTACAAGTCCACATGGGTGATTTCATGGCTAATGGAAAACCACTGAACACTGAAAAATAACATGTACAAATGCTCTAGAACAATGGAAAGTGTGGAACTTAATACAATACACCAACATCTTAAATATGAACCAAGAAAATTAACTCTCAGAAGAGGCCATCCAGCGAAGATTTTAGCTCTGAGTAATCACCTTCCCTATGTTTTTTACTTGTCTACAAAAATATATGTGTGCATATGTGCGTGTGTGCGTGCATGCATGCATGTGTGTATAGTGTGTGAGTGTGTGTGTGTGTGTGTGTGTGTGTGTGTGTGTGTGTGGTGTATATGCATGCACACATACCAGAAGCCAGTCTTGGGTGTTGTTCCTAAGATGCAAGCCACACTTTTGTTATTTATTTTGAGACGGCTTCTCTCACTGGCTTGTGACTCACCAAGTAGGCTAGGCTGAGTGGCCAGGGATCACCTGTGTCTGCCTGCCCAGCTCTGGGAATGGAAGCATGTCCCAACAGCCAGTTCTTTGATGATACTTGAGGAATTGACCTTAGGTCTTCACATTTGTACTGTGTGCTGTGCTGGCTGGTTTTGTGTCAACTTGGCCAAGCTAGGGTCTTTTTGGAAAAAGAAACCTCAGTAAAGGAAATGCCCCCCCCCCACGTTGGCCTATGGGCAAGCCTGTGGTGTATTTTCTTTATGGATAATTGGTGTAGGAGGGCCCAGATCACTGTGTGTGGTACCACTTTTGGGCTGGTGGTTCTGGGTGCTACAAGAAAGCAGACTGAGCAAGCCAATGAAGGTAAGCCAGTAAGTAGCACCCCCCGCCCCCCAATAGCCTCTGCTTTAGTTCCTGCAGCCAGGTTTCTGTCCTGCTTGAGTTCTTGCCTGGCCTTCCCTCAGTGATGGAACATTACTTGGAAGTGTAAGCTGAAATAAACCCTTTTTTGGCCATGCTGTTTTATCACAGCAGTAGAAACTGTACTTAAGACACAGCACAAGGAACTCACTGACCCAGCTATCTCCCCAGCCTCTGTAAAATGTGTTATTTTACAATTGAAACCAGAAACAGAAGGAAGGCATCTTCGCTTACTTCATTTCTTCTTTCCATTTCCTCAAAACCACCGCCCACTAACTTCATTCTGGTTTCCTATTTTTAACTGGAGAGCACCCCCACTAATTTGGGGAGTATTTTAAGCCCCAGTCTGAAAGCTGACAGCATATGTTTTTGTTCTGAAAAACAAAGCAAATGCTTTCCTTTACGCTGCTGTCCCTTCTTCACTAATGACCAGTAAGAGCTTCAGCTTTTCTTCATTTTTTTTTTCAAAATATTGTGTTATCAAGAAGTACCTTCCTTTTAAAAGGCATTTGGGACACAGAAAACAAAAAAAGTGCAAGCATTATTAATTCAAAACTACTTCCCTATAATATGATGTTAACATATAACCTGCCTTTTCAGAGAGGAACTAAAAGTCACTATGCAATTACCTGAATGAATTAATTGTCTTAACAATGCTGCTTATCTTTATATTTTATACCATCAAAGGAAAGAAGACTATTTCCCTACTTTAATTGAAAAAGTGTTCAAATGTCTCCCATTAATTTTTCTTGAATTACCTTATTTTGCCTTGGTTGGAGATGTAATAATTATACATACTGTGTCAGTGTGATATCTCAACATGCATGTCCAATATGTAACCAATTAAACACTTTTTCATCTTTCTACTCTCCCCCAGCCCCACACACATTTTCTAAACCCTAGGAATCTCTATTCTACATTCAGGCCATCTTTCTTTCTCCTATGGGAGAGAACATGCAGTATTCCTATTTCTGTGTATGGCTTGTTTCACTTAACTCATTATCCTCCAGTTCCATCCATTTATATCAAATGACAGAATCCATCCTTCATTGTGGCTGAATAATTGCCACAAGTAATGTTTTTGTTTTCTATGCTATGATTGACACCTAGTCAGCTTCCATATTTTAACTGTTGTGGATAGTTCTACCATACGCATGGACATGCAGTTATGTCTTTGAGCCTCTGATTTCATTGTTTTATATTTTCCCATAAATAGGATGGAGGGATGCTATGCCATTCGTTTTTAGCTTATGGAAGAACATCCACTATCTTCACTTTACTGGCTGTGTAATTTATATGTCACTCATGAGAAGTTCTTTTCCCATGTCCTCTCTAATGTTTGCTATCTTTTTTGTTTGTTTTGATACTAGCCAATCTAATTGGGGTGAGATGATGTCTCATTATGGTTTTGATTTGTACTTTTTTTCTTATGGTTGATGATACTGAGCATTTGTGGAGTGGCAAGATGCCTCAGTTGGTAAAGGAGATTGCTTCCAAAATTGATGACCTGAGTTTGATCTGGGTCTCACATGGTAGAAGAAAAAGGCCAATACAAGTCTTCTAACATCCATGCATGGGCCATGCCATGTGCACATATGGATACATTTACACACAAAATAGATAAATGTAAATTTTAAAATTCAGTTTAAATATTTCGTATTTCTTCTTTGGGGAGATATTTATTCAGAATATTTAATCAGCTCTTTCATGAGAAGCCCACGGTCATGCTCTCTGATGTGTGCTTGCCTCTTCCTAAGTCATTCTGGTTTTCTCCATGTGCAAATCTGTATTAAATTTTCTTCCCAATAAACTCCAACCCTGCTTCAAAAGAGGCAAGTGTCTGTTCAGTTCATTTGCACATTATGTTAACTTGCTTTTTTGCTAGTTGGCAAGTTGTTTTCTCTTACTCTACAGATTGCCTTTTCACTCTCTGACTGTTTCATTTGGATTGCAGCAGAGTTTAGATTGATATAATTCCACTTGTCTATTTTTGTTTCAGTTTTTTTTTACTCCATAGCATATCAAAATGATCATTCACTTTGATCAAGTTGGATTTATCCTAGATATACAAGGGCAGTTCATCATATGCAAATAACATAAAAAGTCATGATCGTATGGATAGAGAATGTGCCTTTGATAAAATCAACACCCTTTCATGATAAAAACATAAAAGACACTAGGGCATGGTAGCAGTTGTATATCACAGTCACCATTGCTTTCTCTTTGAGCAAGATGAGAGGTCTCAATATATTGCCCAAACTGGGCAACTGTGTACCTGGGATTACAGATGTCTACATCTGTTAGGCACACAACTTGGAACTCATTTCTTGGCTGCACATTGCACAGTTGTTCAGCTTTATATGTAAATAGGCTCACTGCTTGTCCTGTGTCTCTCCAGAACCTAAAATAATACAGTGAACAGTTTTCCAGTGGGATTTCCATTATACCAGAAAGTATAATAGCTTTAGCTACTTCTTGGCAAATATTGGGTTCTTCATAGCTTTACCTATATTTAGTTAACCTCTAAATTTTCACTTAAAAAACACAAAAAGTGGGGCTGGAGAGATGATTTAGCTGTTAAAGATGAGGCTCATAATAAAATAAATCACAAAAATAGATTTTTGAAGGAATTGTATTGACTATGAGATAGGGGATACTTGGGTCTTTATAATATTATGTGTTCCAATGTTTGAATGTGACAGATCCCTGTTCTTATTTTCTCTAGGTAATGTGTGTATCTATGCACATGTATGTGTGGATATGTGTGTATGTGCATGTTTGTGTGTGTGTGCATGCACACATGTATCCACATCTACATTCATGCACATATAGAGATCTTGAACATCCTTCATTAGATTGAGTTTTAGGAATTTGACTTTTATGGCACTATTGAAAAACTTTTATTTCAAAGTATAAGCTACATGTAGCATCACAATTGCCTTGTATGCTGTTCTAGATTCAAGAAAGCTGTGTTCACTGATAATTCTAACAGTGCGTCTGCAGAGCCTTGTGGATTTCCCATGTACTGTCAGTCTATGGATAATGACAATCTCTGCTAATATGTCACTGGTTTTTGATGACTAGAACAGGCTAGGATCTCCATGAAGACATGTAGCACAGAGAGTTCTAAGAACAATAATACAGGCATGTAGGAACATCCACATTGAAATTTAGCACAATTTATCATCCCCCCAAATTCACACATTGTCTTTGTAGTGTGACCTCTTTCTTCATTCCTACTCATCTGTTTTTCTCCTTGTTGTTTTGTCCTTCTTAAACTTTCACGTTGACATAACCACACCACACAGCCTTCTGATTCCATGTTCTTTATACATGCTGCACCTGGCAGACTCCTCTGACATCTCCATCAGCAAATTGCCCTTCTCTACTGCTGAGCAGTACCCCACCAAAAGGACTGCTGCAGGTTGTTCATCCACTCCTGAAAATTGTATTTGAGTTGTTTCTAGCTTAGGATGTTTATGGATATTCATAAATAGATTTTGGTGTGAGTGTAGATTTTCATTCAACATGAAGAGCTGAGGAGTCAAATCATTAGGTTGTATTTAAAGTACAGGCATTTTTTTTCTTCTCAATCTATCTCTGCTATTTTCCATACTCAGCAGCAAAATATGAGAATGCCTGGGTTGGGATGTAGCTCAGTGGCAGTGCTCTTGCCTAGCATGTACAAGGCCATGGGTTTAAGCCCCACACCATGAAAAAAGTCACCTCCCTGCCAGCAACCTCAAGTCTTTACAACTGTATGCATTGCTTACTGCAATTCTTCTCTTTGAATCTTTTGGAGACCAGTATAAATGATGTGAATATTATTATTTTAATTTCTATTTCCTTAATGATCAATAATAGTGGGTACTTTTCACATTATAGTTATCAACATATTGTTTGCTATGAGGTGACATTTCAAATCTCTTGCCTATTATTGAGACTATATCATTGAGTTTCTGGTTGATGAGCATGTGTGTGACTCTGTGTGTGTGTGTGTGTGTGTGTGTGTGTGTTTATCATATATGTGTCTTACTCTCTCATTGCTATGATAAAATATTATGACATAAACAGCTCAAAGAGGAGAGAGCTTATATTGGCTCACAGTTCCAGAGGAACATGGTCCTTCACAGTGAGGAAGATACGGTGCCAGGAGGAGGAACTTAAAGCAGAAAGTAAACAGGAAGTGGGCAAAGGAATAAAGCCCAGAGGTCCACTCCAGTGACCCACTTCCTCTAGCATGGCTCCATTTCCTAAAAACTCTATAACCTTCCCAAAGAGTACTACCAGCTGAGGACCAAGTGTTCAAACAGATGAACCTATGGGCAGGGCAGGGGGCGGAATTTCACATTCAGACTATGCAGGGTATATGAAGACACAAGTCCTTTATCAGAAACATGACAATATTTGCAAATATTTTTCTTATCTTTTCATTCTTTTAACAGTGTCTTCCAAGAACTAAGGATCTTACTTTTTAAAAAGTCCAATGCATGGATTTTTTTTCTTCAGTGTATTATGCTTTGGTTGTAAGTGTGTGTGTGTGTGTGTGTGTGTGTGTGTGTGTGTGTGTGTGTATGTGTGTGTCTAAGTGTGTATGTATGTATGTGTGTATGTGTGTGTATGTATGTGTATGTAGATGTGTGTGTAAGTGTGTGTGTGGGGGTATATGTATGTGTGTAAGTGTGTGTAGGTATGTGTGTGGGGAGCACAGGACTGTCGTGTCATTCTTTTTTTTTTTTTTTAATAATTTATTTTTTATTTCTTCAAGTTACATCTCAATCACAATCCCCTCCCTACTCCCCCCTCCAGTCTCACCCTTCCACCCTCCTCCCCCTCAGCCCCACCATCCTCTTCCCTTCTTTTCTTTTTTTTTTTTTTTTAGTTTAAGGTATTTATTTTTCCCCCCAACAGCTCTCCCTTTCAGTCCAAATAATGGTTCTTTTTCTTCTAACTATAAATACAATACAAAACAACAGAAATAAATAGGCCACGATTATAAAAGTTATATGGCTTAGCATACATTCCCAATGTCCAGTCCATATGTATT
>CAJQZJ010000567.1:1973988-1989980 GCA_907164525.1 Lophiomys imhausi
CAACTCAAAATTTAACTATGAGACTCTAGCTATCTATTCTTCAACCACCTCAGAGACCTGAGAGGGATAAATATATCTGATTGTATAGGAAGTGCAGGGCCTGCAGCTTCCAAAACTAAAAAATGACATACCAGTGGCTGCTTGGACAGTTCCCATTTTCTCTCCATACATTACAGCATCAATCTTCAGCCATTTGGCCCCATTTCTCTGACAGACATTGGTTGTAGAGCAGGAATTATGAACGACTTACCTACCCTGTCTTGGCAGAGCTAGGCTGTCGACTTACCTGCTTCCACGTTTTGTCCTTTTTGGACAGAAGTCTGTCTACAGTTGAAGCAAGGGATTTTTCTTGCCAAGAGAATGGCTTACCACCAATTTAATCGTCTCCCACTGGAGACTCTTCGATGCTCATCTTCTACTTGGAGTAATATAGGGGGTGCTGTCAGGAGCTGACATGTCTTGATATCAAAAAATCTTAAGTTAAGAAAACATCTTTGAATGCCATATTCTGCAGATCTCTTGAGGTTTTTGAAGATGCCCTATCTATCTCTTATATTTAGATAAGCAAATATTGCTTGTCTCTTAGCAACTTGATTTCTGAGTAGCTTAGAAAATAACTATGATAGACTGTCATAGTAACTAACAAAATGACACTTTTTCATGACTATTAGTTTCCGTTTCTTAATTATCCTAAACAGTTTATGTCGTTGGTAGCGAGAGGTCAAAACTTGACATTTCATTTTTAAGTATTACTACAAACAATACCTTTAAGAAGCGTTACCCTTAATTTTGTATCAATATACAAAGATCAATACCAATGTGGCCAAATATAATCTTACTTTTGTATCAATATACAAAGATCAGTACCGATGTAGCCCAATACAATCTTAATTTTACATTAATATACTAGGGTCAATACCATTGTGGCCAAATATAATCTTAATTTTGTATCAATATACAAAGATCAATACCGATGTAGCCCTATACAATCTTAAATTTGCATTAATATACAATGATCAATACCAATTTAGCCAAATATAATATTAATTTTGTATCAGTATACAAAGGTATAAAGCTATATTCAATAATCTGTCCTTTTTTATTGTTCTTTCCTATACTATGTCTATGTCCCATTTTTCTCAAGTCTGTTCACTCCTATATAGGAGAGAAAAGAGGATACAGAAAAGCAAAAGAGAGAAGTCCCTGGGTCTAACCTCCAAAACCCATTTAACAAGACCATTTAACAGCTTGTAGTCTTTCCCCCTAAATAACAAAATTTTCTATTATCTATCAAATAACCAAAGGGGAAGAACACCCTCCCCACCTTCTGGGGATGGGACGTTGTTCTCTTAAAATGACTTCCTGCTGATTTGGGACGTAGTAAACCTGTTTGGGGCCCAAATAAGAATGGAAAAATGGTTAAAAATGTTAATAGAATCATTTGATGTTCAGTCCCTTTGTGCTCAGCTATTTAGATGTCCTACGAAGTTCATAGACAGAAGCTGATCTTCAGAACTTCACTGAAGATCTGGCTGGAGTAGTCTGTGGAGCTGAACGATCTTAGCGATTTTGAGTTGTTGTGGTTATAGACTTTTGAGGAAACTGCTATTGAAGAAGTCTGCAAGGCTGAATCATCTGGGCCACTCGTCTTCTTTGGTGTCTGATCTGTTTTCTGCTGAGGTTTCCGTTGTCCAATTGTCCCTGGATTCCTTGAATGGATGCTTTAAATCTCCTGGAAAGATAAGAACAGAGCCCTGCCCTAATCCTAACTCTGGGACAATTACCTTTTTTTGGGGGGGTCAGGTAATGTTTTTCCTGGAGCAAATTTGGTTTTTTGATAATATATAAAGTATTACCTTTCAATCTGGATTAAAGAAGAAATTATTTTGATATTTTGGAGCTAAACAAACCTTTAGTGTATATATTTTGAGATCTCAAAGGACAATTTGTTTGAATTGCAGCCTGCCTTTTGTAAGTAGCTTTTAAACTTAAATCTTTCCAAATCCTATGTGTCGTGTCATTCTTATAAATGGTGTTCCTTTTTTGAGACAGTGTTTCTCATTGGCCTGGAGCTCACAGTTAGGCTCAGTTGGCTGGCTGATGAGCCCAGGGTGTCTGCCTGCCTCAGCTTCTGGCCACTGGGGTTGCTACCGTGTGCCACCAAGCCTGGCGTGTTTATTTGAGTTCTGCAGACGTAGCTCATACCCTCATGTTTAGGAGAGAAGCACTTTACCTCGGCACAACATTTGGGATTTTTTTTTAAACTTTTGAAATTCAAGAAAAATTTTCTATTGTTCTTTTCCCTGAGGCATTTTATTAGCTGTAGATGATGTACTTGAAAAAAGTATAGAGACACCTCAAGGATCTGGGTGATGTCACCTTCCTCCTAGACAACAGACTTCAGCTCCACTCGTGCAGTTAGATTAGAAGCAGGCCACTTTAATCTAATTGGGGATTGAGATGATTCCACTCTGGTTCCAGTCTGGCAGGGGACTGGTTTATCTCTTGTCGGCCCCAAAGTTTTAGCCGTCATGGTAAGGGGAAGCCACGTGGTGCAAGCCTGCAGTTTCTAACCAGCTTTCCTCTTCAGTGGAACTTATCCTCCAATTTTTGTCTCATCCATCTGTGAGGCAGCAAAAAGCTGAGCTTAGTTTCTCTCCATCTCAGCTGCTACTTATCAGTCAGTCAGTGTCTCCAGAGAGCTGTGGAGCCAAATGTCAAGTTCTGGCTGTGTTCTCTTCTGCTCAGCATTCCAGACCCTCAAACACAGAGCACAGTCTCTTGAAAACCTTAAAGGTCTCTGTTTTGTTTTTCTAAATCAGATTTTGCAATTTCATTTGATGGAAGGGTTGTTCTGATACAGGCTACGATGGTCTATCCCAAGTCAGAACCCTCCCCATCCAACTTCCTCACTGACTGTTTAAGAGGTGTGTTACTAACTCCGTGTCCCATCGACTGATTTCTTTTGAAACAATTAGTCCATCTGCAAACCTGAGACTTTGGAAACCTGGAGGTGCACATCCACATGCAAGATGACCTCATTTCCTTGAGGAAGCTGAATCAAAAATGGGTTTCTCTCGACTTCAAATTTATGGCAAAGGTGTTTTTGCCAGTTTAGAGCAAGGGAGCCTGATCTTTAGTTGCCTACCCAAGCTTACTGTAACAACTTCCTTTGCTTAAGCAGAATAGAAATCGAGTTACTTTCTCCTTCAGTTATTTTCTGTGTTTATTCTCCCACTTTGTCTGCCCTCTAAAAGGTTACCCCAATCAAACAAGTCTGTCGGGTAATAGCTGGCATCCATTGGAGACTTAATAGCATGCTTCCCTGGGATGATCCAGGATGAAGGAATTTGTCTTCAAAGTGTCAGACAAGAGAGATAAAGTTTCCATAGTCAACATTAAATCTTTGATAGCGGCTCAGAAATAATTGAAATAAGAAATAGCAGATACAAACGCTCACACGTCTGCTTTCAAAACTGAAAGTGAACTCCTTCTCAGGATGTGGAACGGAGATGCTGTAGAGCTTGTCGGGGCTCCGTGACCAGTGGGGACCAAGTTCAATGAGGATAAAGGTAAAGTGAGTGATGAGCAGTTTTACAGAAGATACAGAGATGGGGAAAAAAGCAGGAGCTGTTAAAGGTAAAGGGGTGGGCAGGCTCTGAGAAGCACTGAAAGTTTTCACTCGCCTATGAGCAGCCTGGCTGAGGGAAATGGCTGGAACAAGGACTTGAAGCATCTTCATTGTGAGAGCTGCCACAGGACAGGAACACCTGGATCCATGATGAGCATGTATTTGATTCACACGTGGAGCCCAAAATCAATGAGATTGATTGACCTAATCACTGGGATCACAATTCCCCTGTTTGCTGTTAATTCCTGGACTGACCTTGGGAAGGGCATTCATTTCGTCTAGACGGATGCAAAAAGGCAGAGTTGTTTTGCTGCTGATGTTGTATCATGAGTCATCTTTTAGGTTTTTGTTTTTGTTTTTTTAGTTGTAAGTATCATCTAACTTTAAATATTGATACAAATAAGTATTGGGAACATATAATATCCTTTCTTGACATCTCTATATTTGATAAATTTACTGTGGTAGGATTAGACTGTTTTATTCCTTAGCAAAGAAACATGGATTATACAAAATACACTCTCTTTCATTAGTCTTTTATATACCAAACAAACTTCAAACAACCTGGATTCATAAGCCTAATTGTGTATGGAAGTCATTACTTCAGACTCACTCTGAGCTATATTTTGTGGATAATTTTACCCCCTGTGTAGCCATTTCAGGATGAGTGGCATATTTACCTCTCTCAGGAAGAAAAAAGACTTTGTCACCAAATATTTACAGAGAAACTAAATGTTCTATCAGCACCTTTGAGAAACCCAGTGTTAACTCTGTATTGTTCTGATGTTCTGATGAACACAAAAGTTCATCAACGTAATCTGGTTTCAAAACAAACATCTAAGCATGTAAATTACAACAATTCAAAGACGATCTACAAAGCTGGCTTTCAAAACTTCCATGCAACTTGAAGCAAGGCTACAGTGCTGTATCTTCTTTCTGAAGTCATTTCTGTCTCTTGAAAGACAGATGACATTACCTCTCCTACCTGGAATTGTCTTCATGTTTTACAGCCATGGTTACTGGCAGTAAATGTGTATCTTTCAAAGCAGCATATGGCTTTACTTCATCATCACACACACATGTAAAGAAACTAAGGCATCCATTTTCATGAAAGCCATTTTACGAGGTATTGAAAAGGAGTAAGAAAAGATGGTTCTGATCCTCAACACTAAAAGCTGCAGGGCATTGAGATGCGTTTGTCTTATTCATGACCTAGCCTAATGCCGGGTGCACAGCGAATGCTCGGTGGAGGCTTAGCCTGAGTTGAGACTTTCATGGGGTTATTGGCTTTTGGGCACAGACTGTGTAAGATGGAGATGCGTGAGCCGACCTGTGACAACCACTTTCACGGACACTGCATGGGGACCCCATGCTAGAGACCTTGGATGGTAGCGAGTCCTCACGCTAGAAACGGCAATGAGTAGTTTGTATCCTCGGGTGGAGAAAGTGCCGGTGGACTGACGGCCAGATCTCCCTGAAGCAGAAAGAAGCTGGTGAGCAGAGAAAGCCTCAGCAAGACAGCAAAAGGCCAAGGACTAAACCCTGTGGCTCCCCTTTTGCCTAGAGGGGTTTGACCTGTCCAAACAGTGGCCTGAACAGAACTGTGGCCAGCTTTAAAGACTGAGGCAGAGCCACGGAGTTGCTAAAGGAAGTAAGTTGGCCTACAGACTGCTGAGGTCTCCCTGAGAGAAGAAAGCCTCAAGCTTTATTTAAGGTGAGACTTCGATAGCCAATTTACCCTGACAAACCTGCGTCTGAGATATTCCAGAAAAAGGACTGCTAAGTGCATTAAAGGGTCTACCACAGAGACTGTGTTCCTGATGACTGAGGACCTGCTCCAGAGACTGTATTTTTCTCAAAGGTTATGAAAGTAATTGTAATAATTATCAATAGGTTTATTGGTTTGGTAATAGGGGTTGTAGAGATTCTTGGGGTTAGTAGTTAAATGAATGTTTATAAGTGAATGTAGTTATCAATAAATACTGAATAATTAAAAAGGTTCATTTTCAGGTAGAAAATAATAGAAATTGCTCTCATTTGTTGTCCACTGTCCGTGGACAGTCTGAGAATATTCAGCTGATGAATGCTGCAGTTGAGTATTTAGGGGCTGAATTTGTATGTTCAGGTGTACAAGTGTGGAGATTCACTAATTAGATCGAGGAACTGAGAAGGGAAGGAAACCCTAGCTGATATGTGCTGCATAAGTCCGTGCCAAGCATTTTATCGACATTTACCCTTTAACTCTCCTACCACTAGGAGAGGTTAGATGACTATCCCCTTCAAACTGGAATTCTTAGAGGCTGGAAGGGCTGTCTGCCTCGCCTACGATTGTTCAGCTTCTGGAATAACTCAGCCAAAATCCCTCTTTGTCCTTCCACCCCTCTATCCCTCATGCTGTGTTTGAAAGGGACTGAGTAAAAGGCAGGAGCCCTGAGGACTGCACAGCAACAAATGCTGGATCTGCCCTGTGCTTTTTGTCAACAACAGGCAGGAACAGAAAAAGGAGCAAGCAGGAAGATGAGCCACCCCACAATGTGGCTCCTAAGCTGTGGCTGGGGGCAGAGTAGTTCTAATGTTCTAGCAGGCACACAGCCAAAGCCAGAGGCTACAGCTATGGAGCTCGGATTCCTGCCAGAGACAACAACTGGACTCACTAGGGTCTGTGGAACCCGTGACTATAAAAAAAAAAAAAAAAAGAGAGAGACACTTGAGTTGCTCGTGGGTAAGCCCTTATGGAGGGAAGGAAACCCAGCAAACGGAACTTGGAGAGCAGAGTGAAGTCATGGTTGGAAGTCCTGCCCAGAGTGACAGACACTGACACACATGAATCCTGTGCAAACACAGGTGGGGATTTTGTGATCTTTTGCTTCAAGTCTCTGGGGTGACATTGTTTGTTTGCTTCATGTTATTTGTATACTCCGAGTAATTGCCTTTTAACTTGAGGGTCGGGGTGAGAATTAATTCTGCTCTCATGCCCTTACTGCAGGCCTCTACTTAATAACTGTGGGAGAGTTGAATCAATATTCCTATTATACCTGATACACACTGGAATTTTAATTAGTCAGCCAATAGAAAATCAGATTGGAGCTCTGTGATCTTACTCATCTCTGCCTTCCCCTCCATCTTTACCAAAGACATGAAACTCAACATTTGCATTTAATGTTTGTTGAGATGAATGGGATGCTCAACTTAGCTGTACTTCTGATGTTTGTTATCACAGTAGACACTCTGAACAGCTCTCAGTTTCCTCCCCTGTTTGTGGCACTGTGCACAGGCATACCTCCACAGTCAGCATAGCCCTTTTCTGGAGGTCAGGAGTCCAAAATGAACCTGAGACATGTCAATGTATGCACAAGCATTTCTTCTTTTGTATTCTGTAAACCAGAGGCTCGTATTGTTAAATAAAAAAAAATTTATGTGTGTATGTATGTGAGTGTCACTCCAGGGCAAATCTAATTTATGACAAGCTACTACTTACAAGATGGCTTTGCTCATACTACAAGCTTCTGTTAAGACAAAATCCATCAGGGAGCAACAGCCAGCACAAACCCCGTGCTTCTCACAACTTCTTTAACTAAGAAAATCCATCATCCAACACGTCACTTTCCACCTGAATAAAACGGGATTTTCCCCCACAGTTCTAAATAGGATCTAGCAATCAAGAAGGTTAACAAATGCCTGCTCTTCAAAGTCACTGCTGGAAACTTGGTGCTCATCTGACCTACTTGCTGCCACTTTTCCAATTTTAGCATTAGAATATCTAATTTCCTTTGTTTAATTTAATAATCTTATTTTTTGTGAATTTCATACATAAGCACTTTATCTACATCTCTCTTACCTCTTCCTCCCCCTCTAGCTCCCACACATCCCCCTTCCAAAATCATGCTCTCTTCTGTTATTATTATTATTTATTAATTATTATTTGTATATGTATAACTTAGTCCAAATGGACGTGTGTGCACGTGTCCAGGCTTGACCACATGGGATTGGACAGCCTATGTGGATGGCCCTGATTCTCCTTCTCTCAGAGATAATTAATTGCCTATAGCTCTCCATCTTGGGGGCATGTGGACTTTCCCCTATCTACTGGTTTTGTCGTTATTCTGGTCTAATTGTAGTCCATGGATGCAGGTCCCCTGTCATGTGTAGAAGACACTGTTTCACAGCGGATGTCCTGGTCTTTGGGATTTTGTAACATTTCTATCCCCTCTCTTTTCAGTGTTTTTCCCCCCCGTACCTTGAGTGTAGAGGTTTCATTGTAGATCTCTCACTGGATTTGGGCACCTCACTGTCGCTCACTCTATGCGTGTTGGCCAGGTGTGGATTTCGGTGCTTGTTTCCATCTGTTGCAAAATTTCTTTAATGAAGGGTGAGAACTATACTTACCTGTGGGTACAAGGGTAAGTATTTAGGATACAGGTACAAATTATAGGGCTTAGAAAAATGGCTGCAGTAGATTTTCCTCTTGCCCCATGACCTCTGCAGCCACAGGCAGTAGGCTGGGCTTCCATTACGAGGCATGAATTCCCTCCTGTTGAGTGGGCCTTCACTCCAACTAGACAGCTGTCAGTTACCCCCAGAATAAGTGTGCATTTTTCAGGTTCACATATCTGAGACAGAATTCAACAAAATAACAGGAGATAGGATTTCTCTTCGGGAAGTTCCTTGGAACTATTTCCTCGATAAATAAACTAAATCTTTTTGTTTTTGTGAATGTTTTAATTACCAAATTGTTACAGGTCTTTCTTATACCAAGTTATGAAGAATCTAAACATTATAAATGTGTGTAAGACTTTCCAGATCTGATGAAAATTCATTCTTCACTGAGTGATGAAGTCTCTACTTAGCTCTATAAGCATAACCTATGACCACCAATGCCAAAGGTTATTTTCAATTTACTAACAAAGCATTTTACTCCATTTCCTAAAAGAGAGCTGGAGCACATAGAGGCAAGAGATATTCCTCCATGCCACTGCATGATAACAGTTACACACTGCATGAGAACTATTTTTAAAGCATTCACAAGACGCCCTCAAAAGATTTCAGGCTACATTACTGAATCCAGTGCAAGCAATCTGAGTTACACTCTCTTCTTTAAAAATCCATGAAGATATAAACTAACAGCTCATACTGGCACACGGCACTAATCCATAACATAAAAACCCTGCCAAACTAAAATTAAAAAGAAAAAACTATTAAAAGCATGTAGAATGCAGTGTTCACTTGGGCTAACTTAGAAGCAGGGGTTAGCAACATTAGAGACTCAGAACTGATGGGGTCTATTTTTTCTACCAAAAAACAAAAGAAACAACCCCCCCAAAAAAACACCAGAGAGCTTTGGGGAGTAGGGGAGTATTCTGTCTGAGTGATTAGCTGTAAGGCAATTAGGCTAGTGCCATCCCTAGAGTTGAAGCTGTTCTTATCTTTTCATTATTTTTTCCTTTATTCAACATTTATTTTTAGGACCAGTCTTGTGATATGGGAAGAGAATGTGATGATAAACAGGCACACGTGACTTCAGCTCTGGAGGCTCAGATTAGGGAACTGCAAGTTCAGATGGATTTCCCAAAATCCAACCCCAGGATGACTGCCTGCAGGGGTCAGCCCAGATTCTTACAACAACGCTGAGTAGGCAGACATGAGAGGTATAGTTACAACCATTTATACAGACATGAGACGCACAGGGGTATTGTCACAGTCACACAGCTATTAGTGATGGCACAGGACAATGTCTGTCTGTTTTAGACTCTGGACTTGGTTAATCCCTGGTGAAGTCACCCCTCTTTGTTGTTAGAGTTTTTAGACTAAACTTGAATGGAGGCATCGATGTCAGAAATGACAGTTTTAAAAAAGCCTGAGTTTAGGGGAGATGGAGACAGAGATCTAAAAACCTGTGGACTGATCACAGCACTTCTGAGTATAGAAGGCAAACACTAATAAGATGACCCATTGCTTTCCGACAAGAAGATGACTAGTGTTGGCTTACTGCACGTCTGACAGTGTTGTCAGTAGTTGGCAGGCAGCAGTTTCCCGAAAAGTCCAGTGAAATGGCTTCATCCTCATTTCATGCATGATGAGACTAAGACACAGAAATTAAGTGACTTTCCCAGGATCACGCAGCTTGGCAAAAGGCCATGGAGAACTTGAAAGCAGCCTGTGACTCTAAGTACTATGCTATACTACCTCCTTAGACAGAGTCAAGCTTACAGGGTATTTGCTTGTGCTCAGTCTCCACGGTTGACTTTGGCAAAGAAAATCATAGGAACCATTGGTGATGTGGTGGCCTTTTGTGAATAAATCTACTTTCTTTTCTTATTCCCATAGGAAAATTCTACTGTCCTTACTTTGGTAGAAAGGAGATGTTCTAAATTCTCTGGATGATCTATATTCTATATTCTCTCACTTATCCCTAGCTCTCCTGAACTGCATATATCTTAATATTTCTTTCTAACCATTAACCTTATTTGTATATTACATTTATTTCATGTGTATATATATGTATATGTATATGTATATGTACAAGTGTCATGCACACATGTGGAAGTAAGAACAAATCTCTGGAGTAGGTTATCTCCTTCTACCATGTGGGTCCAGAGGATCAAATTCAGATTGTTAGGCTTGGCAGCCAGTGACTTTCCCTGCCGAGTCACCTTGCCAGCCCAGCATCAGCATCTAGAAACCTTTAAAAACAAGGTAGAGCCACAGATGAATTTCACTTGCTCTCCTGAATAACATACCACCAGGTGACTGTGACTAAAGTCACTGGACCACACACAAAAAGAAGATATGAGAGTAAAGGGGAAACTCTTTGAGGAAAGGGGTTCCAGGGAAAAGGATGAAGTGTGGAGAGGAATGGGGGACTCAAATGACTAAAATTAATTACATAAAAGTATAAAACTGTCAGATATTAAAATTACAAAAATTTTAAATGCTATTCTAAACAGAATACAGAAAGAGAGAGAACTAGAACCTTATCCAAAGAGACGCACAGAAAATCAAAGCTGTAGGGACATACTGGACCATCACTGTGTGGGAAAAAAACAGTTGCTTTTTTCCAGAAATGGAATTTGTTTATAAAGGAAATAGGGCTTTGCTATAAAAGATAAGAGCTATAATCATGCTGGTTATTAATAAATGGAATTTATGAAATCTCATTACCAGTAAGTCCAAGGGTAAACTCTTCCCACATATCAAGAGTTATAAATCACTGTGTTTGAATTGATTAACCGGGTAGGGTGTGGACCTATCTTGACACCAATTATCAAATCCTGTGGGTTGAGTCAAGGAGAAGCATCCCCTGAAGGGAACATCAAAGTAGCATTTTAAAACTCACCTTAAATACGAGTAGATGGGAATGATGCACACCAGGGACAAGCAAACTCGGAAGCCTAGCCTCTAGTTTCCAGCTTGAGAAACCAAAACACGCTTCCCAAAGAGTGATATTTTGAAGCACTGTGGATATAACCAGTGTTTTGTTTTTGTTTTTCTCTTCATGTATTCTAGACAATAAATCACAGGAGGGGAAAAAAAAAGGAGTTTTAGCATCTTAGTGCCAAGCACAGTGCTAGATGAGAGGTTGTTCATTTTCCTGAACTCTTTCTGGCTGTACCCATGAGCTGTCAACCAGAATTAGTATGGTGACACTTAGAATTCCTCAATCATGCTGAGGAAGTATCAACAACTATTCGAGTTTTTTAAAAAAGTAAATATTTGATCAATTGAACAGTGAATTTGAAATAGGAAAGTAATTGTGTTTTGATTTTCATATGCTGCCTGCTGTCAAGTCTTCAGAGACCATATCTGGTTGGAAATTAAGTTAATACCATGGAATGTGGTGACTAAGAAAACATGTTTCTTTAATGTCTTCACAAGACTCTACCAAACACCTGTGTTTACACTGGCCTACTGCAACTGTGAGCCTGGCTTTCATTAGTTGCAAACATCCTAATGTTAACATTGGAAGGAGACTTTACAGGGGAGAATTTACAGGGAATTTACAGGGGAGAGATCACAGGCCCTAAAAGCCAGCAGTGAAATGCAAAGCAATTCACACTAAGGTTATGTAAACAAAGTAAACAAGCAGGCTTGAGCATTGGTGTAGCACATGACTTCTGCAGTGGTGAAGTGTGAGGTCATTGTTTTCTTCTTACATCGTTTTGTTTTGTTTTTCTGAGACAAGTTCTCTCCACATAGTCCAAGCTGGCTTTGAACTTATGTAGTACAAGAGTTCGTGGTCTTCCTGGCTCAACAGCTTCTGTGCTACAATTACAGCTATGCTCTATGGTTGTGTACCTTTTGAGACAAAAAAAAAATTTTTTTAACTAAAATTTATTAACTCAGAAACTGATACTCAGTTAAAAATGAAAGGAGCATATATACTGCCCCGCCTTCTAAGTCTCATACCCAGGGATCAATAACACAGTCGATGTAGTTAGCCAATAAGAGGACACATCATATGGTATGTGGTCCACCCCATCTCCTCACTGATGTGTGGGCTGGACAAGACACAAAACAGCCAAGGCAGACTGTTTTCTCTGCAGAGGCCCAGGGTTTTTTAGTGTGTTTCCTTCCTGTTTGAAATGAGCAGGATACCCACTCAGGCTAACCCTACCAAAAGGGCATCCCTGCAATACTCTGGAAATGCTTCATTAATTGGACAAGCACTTGTCCATTTAATGGCTTCAGTGAGGTAGTGAAGCCTTGCCCAGTTCTTTTGGAACTGTGAGAGAACCATCATAGGACTCTGCCCTTTTCAGCTTTCTTATGTTTCACTGGCTCCTGTTATCCTCCATCCTGCCACTGGTCTTAAAATAAGAGCAGGAACGCTTAATGAGAAAATAACCTTCCAAGAGCCATCCCTACATCCTTGCTGTTTTGACTGATGACAAAGCTGCTAATAAGATCAGTGCCTTCCCTTCTGCTCATTTTCCAGCAGGATTAGTTGCTGCTTTTATACCCTCTGCTGCTAATTTCGCTAGAAAATCCCTTGAGAATTCTAGCCTAATTTTCTGCTACTAGAAGCAGAGCTGATGTTGCAGTAGGTCACCTGGCAGTACTTAATTCCTCTAGGGAATCCCAAAGAATAAAACTTGTAGCTATAATTTAGACACAAACATCAAACAAACATCAGGGACCAGTTTTTCAGACAGGGAAATTGATTACTTTGAAGCATATAATCCTTATTTTCCATAATTCTTGTGATATAGAGTTATTGTAAGAGGTATGCACCATATTACTAATATTAATATCTATATTGTATCTCAATGCCCTGTATTTTTGACATTTTAATAAGTCCTTAAGAAGTTAATACAATTTTATACAATGTATTTTGATCCTAGTTGCTCCCCCTCTTCTATCTAGCTCTTCCTAGATCTACCTCCCTCTCCCCATTCTTCCCAGCTTCATTTCCTTTTTTTTTTTTTATAGCCCATTGAGTCCAATTTGTGCTGCCCATATATTCCTGGGTGTAGGGTCATCCACTGGAAGGTGATCAGCCCATTAGAAGGCACATCCTCAAAGAAAATTAACTTCCCCCCCCAGAAGCTATCAGTTGGCAATCTTTAGTGAGAGCCACCTCCCTTTTCTGGGCTAGAATTTTGTCTAGCTTGAAGTTATGCAAGTCTTGTGCATTCTATCACAATTGCTCCAAGTTCATGTGTATGACAGCCCTATCACGTCTGGAAAACACTGTTTCAGTGCAGTTCTCTACTGCCTCTGGCTCTTACAATCTTTCCACAACCCTCTTCCATGATGATCCTTGAGCTTTGGGAGAAGGGGTGCGATATAAATGTCCCATTTAGTGCAGATCATCCCACAATATCTTATCCTAAGCATATTGACCAGTTGTTGGTCTCCATGCTAATTGCCATGTACCACTGGAAGAAGCTTCTCTGATAAAGGCTGAGAGATGCACTAATCTGTGGGTCTAGTAAACAGTAAGTGTTGGTTTAACCCTGTGTACATTTTGCATAATTGCAGTAGGTTTTCTCCTATCTAGCCACAGGTGCTTGGCCCTTAAAATAGTGCCAAGTATGGGTTTCACCTTGTGGAAGGATCCTTAAATCCAAATAGAAAGTGGTTGTTTACTACCATAGCATTCATGCCACTATTACACAGAAGGCATATCTTGCCACGCTAGTTGTTATTATACCTCACAGGATTCACAGATGTGTAAGACTAATGATTGCTTTTCTCATCTAGTAGTGTGTGTATAGCAGCTTCCAGAACTATGAGAGTTAGGCAGTGTGAGGGCAGCTCTGAGGACAGTACCTAGTCGGTTTCTTCATTTTCTGTGATTCAAGTATGTGGTGTCTTTAGCAACAGATTCTTACCATCAAGTTCTGCAACGTAGCCAAGAGCAATGGCTGCTGTGGAGGTTTGTATTTCTTTGGAATCACAGTTGTGTTGAATTAATATGTATGTAAAAGTTGTAGGAATACTTCTTAAAAACAGTCTCATAAAGGGCATACAAAAAGTTTGTTTCATCTTCTACTTTACAGCCTATCATCAAGGAAAACCAAAGCAAAAACTCAAGGCAGATGTTCAAAAAAGAAATCATGGAGGAATGTTGCTTACTGGTTTGCTATCCTACACCACCCTGGACCACTAGCCCACAGTGGGATGGGAACTTTTCACACCAACCAATGAAGAAGATGCCCCATAGACATGCCCACAGGGTAGGGTGATAAAGGCAGTTCCTCGACTGAAATTTCCTCTTCTGGGTGACTTTATCTTGTGTAAAATTGACACAAACTAACCGGCACAGCGAAGATATAGGGTCTCACAGACCAACAACTTCGAAGTAGGTAACCTAGTCCTAGATCTTGGCTTTTTTTTTTTTTTTTTTTTTTTGGATGCTCTAGGACATTATATCTTCCCATTATATGGTAATACCACTTACATTCTTTAAATATGTGTATATGTGTATATTTTAGGAATCTCCTGTAATAGTAAGTCTCCACATAGCATTTTCTAAGGTCTTTAATGTTAGCTATCATTCCATATATTCCTTCTATACCCTGCCCTCATCCCGCACCCCACTTAATCCTGTTTCCTCTATTATTCCTCTTTCCCCATTTATACAATCTGTAATCTGTTTTCTCTCCCTGGAGAGCCCCCACGAACTCGCAGTAGTAACCTGGCCTCTATGGATGATCCAATTTAAGCACACACATCTAAATATTCAAAGCTAGCATCCACATATGAGAGAGAACATGGAACATTCTAATTATTTATAAATCAATTAGAGATTACATAGACAGATCCTGGATGCCCACATATTATCAATATTAGTAGTAGCATAGTCTACTGGACCCAACAGGAAGGAAGGAGGGAGGGAAGTGGCGCACAACATACAAGGCCTTGATTGAGTTTTGGTGTTGATCACAAGAGCAACCTGCAGCCAGCAGACTCTGAGAAGGTTTGTTCTGGTACTATATGACCTAAACTCATCTTTCAGTCTCAGCTTCACAGCAGAGCATTGCAGAATCAACCATAGCCTAACATATTTGCTGATAATAAGAACATACCAGATATTAGTAATGATTCCTCCTTTTCATTTCTTCATGAGCTGGAGAGGATTCAAGGGTGTTCTTGGCCTAAAGCATTACTTCCCACTAAAATTCATATGCCTCGTGGGGTGATGAGACAAAGCAGCTGCCCAGAGTATGGGGCATTTTAAACTAGGTGAAAGTAAGGAAAGAAAGTAGGGCGAGGAGAGGAAGAAGGGAGAGGGTATTTCTCCAGTGAGGCAGTTTACTATATTCTGACTAGGTTTTGGGATGTCCAGACATCTGCTTAGCCATTACTTTCGGATGTGTCCATGGAAGAGGCTGTCATTTAAACTGGGCAAAATATCCTCTCCCCAGTCACTAGTAGGCATCATCCAACCATTAAAAGCCCATTTAAGGGCTGCAGAAAACTGAAACAGCTGCCTGCTGGACCTCCATAGCCAGGATAGTAATACTCTTTGGTTCTCATATTCCCGAATCTGAGACTCTCAGGTTCAGTCTATGAATCCTCTTTGGTTCTCAGTATTCCTGAATCTGAGACTCTCAGGTTCGGTCTAGTATCTAGACTGTCAGTTCTGTAGTTTTCAGGGCTCTCCATGCACTACCCGCCTTCCCTGGTCTCCAACTTGGAGACCACAGACTCTGGGACTTTTTACCCTCCCTAACTGTGGACACCACTTGTGTATAATAATAGATCTTATTTTATGTAAGATGCACTCACGTGCACACATGCAGACACACACACAAACACAGATGCAAACACACATATACAAACACACACACAGACACACATACACCCACACACAAATGCACACACACACACACACACACACACACACACACACACACACACA
>CAJQZJ010000567.1:1989990-2010050 GCA_907164525.1 Lophiomys imhausi
CACACACACACACACACACACACACACACACACACACACACACATCAGCCTCCATGGTGTGTTGGCACTATCCTGCTCCCATGTGTGAGGGCTGAGTGTACCAGATGCTAATACGTACTGTAATTACAAAGAAACTCAACATTCTTCTGGGGCCTAATTTGGAAGCTTTGAGCCTGGTTCTCAAGTTTTTATAAAGATTCTGTGACCTGTCCAATATCCTTTAATTAAGTAATTTTCCACCTGAATCAGCCAGTTTGTTTCTGCTGCTTTCAGTCACAACCTTGACTGAGACAAATGAGTTTAGGAAGCACAGTTCTGTGAATTTTTACATGTCAGTAGAAGATGAGTTCTTATTAGCTACAGAGAAAGGTGGACTAAAAAGAAGTGGGGGGTAACTGACTGACTGTTACCAGTAACTGACTCAACAGCTGAGGTTTCATGTGTGGTTGTGATGACTCCAACCTTACAGGTGGGAAAAACAAGACCTAGGGGTTTTGTCTGAAGTCTTGAAGCAGAAGTCAGGACTCAAATTCAGATGTAAGTCAGTTACTTACACCACAGAAAGAAGGCTAAACAGCATGAGCAAGTTGTCTTACTCACTGTTCTATAGCTGTGAAGAGACACCATGACTACAACAACTCTTACAAAGGAAAATTTTAATTGAGGCTGGCTTATAGCTCAGAAGTTATGGTCATGTCAGGAGGCATGTAGGCAGACATGATGCTGGAGAGGTAGCTGAGTTCAACATCCAGATCCTCAGAAAGCAGGAAGAAAGAGATAGTGAGCCCTGAGATGGCTTGAGTGTTTGAAACCCCAAAGCCCACCCTAAGTGACACACTTTCTCCATGAAGGCTGCACTGACTCCAACAAGGCCACGCCTCCCAATCCCTATCAAGTAGTACCACTCCTTAACAATCAAGCATCCAAATCTATGAGCCTGTGGGCCATTCCTATTCAAACCACCACACAAGTCAAATGAGATCCAATTTAAAGAGCCAATCATCAGGACAACCTTGAGGCAAATTGAGACAATATACAAGCCATGGCAAGAGAAAAGAGGCACAAAAATGGCCTAGCAATTGTATCCAAACTTTAAACTTTAAAACTTCAAACTTCATTGTAGACATGAACTCACATTGGTTGCACTAATTAGAGGGCTGTAGTGTAATATTTTCAGATATGCATATCTCATGCTTTAACTGTATGTATGTAACCATTCTTTCTACAGCCCTCTCCCCAGTTGCCTACCATCCCCAGTCCCAGCCCTTTCTCCTTCCCAGAGAGTCTAGTCTCTCTTCTTTCAGTTTATCTTTAATCCCTCTGCTTTCAACTTCTATGAGATTAAAGGTTTTAGGTCCCATATATGAATGAGAGTAAAGCTTTGCCTACCTGGATTTTTCCATTACCATAATGACTTCCAGTTCCAGACAGGTCACAAAGGACAAGATTTCATTGTTTTGATTGGTTGGGTAGAACCCCATTGTGTGCTACCAAACTGTCTTTCTCCAATCATAGTTTAAAGATGTAGTTTGTTTCCATTTCTTAGCTGTTGTGAGTAGTACAGCAGGAATGTGGAAATGGAGAAATCCTTCATGCAATGATTTCCTTCCCTTCAGGAATGTGATTGCTGGATCATGTAGTAATTCTACTTCTAGGTTTGTTTTTTAATTCATATTGTTTTCAATAGTATATGAACTAATGCCAACAGTGGGTAAGAGTTCACTTTCTCGACATCGTCCTGAGCATGGGTTATTTTTTGCCTCTGATCACAGCCCTTCTCACTGGGGTGAGACACTACGTCATTATGGTTTGATTTGCATTCAACTAGGTTACTTGTATGTCTTCTTTTGAGGCGTGTCTGCTTAGATCAATTATCTCCTTTTAACCAGCTTTGTTTTGCTTGGCATTATGTTTCTGGAGTTTTCGTGTGTTCTGAAAATCATGTTGTCAGATATATGTACAGTGCATATGTTTCCTCCTATCCTTCAGGTTGTCTCTGAACTCTGATTATTGTTTATCATGCAAGATGGATTCCAACTTGATAGGATCCCATTTATCTAGTTTTGCTTTTGTTTTTTGTTTGTTTTGGACAGAATCTTGTCCAAAACCTCCTTGCTCATTGCAGTGTCCTCAAATTTTTAACCATGTTTTCTTCTAGTAGTTTCATACCATATGTTTAAGTCTATAATCCTTCTGAGCAGGTTTTATAGCTGATGAGATACAAGAATCACATTTTATTTTTCTACCCATGTATATTCTATTTTCCAAGCACCATTTGTTGAAAAAATTCTTTATTCTCCACCAAACATTCTTAGAACCTTTGTCAAATATCAGTTGTCCATGATGTGTGGGTGTCCTAGTGTCCTATTGAATCTCCAGTCTATTCTTTTGGTATGTGTGTCTGTATCAATATTGTGGCATTTTGTTACTATAGGTTTATAATGTGTTTTGAAGTTAGGTAGTGTTTTGTTTTTATTTTGATTTTAACATCCAGATTTTTTTCTTATCCATAAAAGTCTTAAAACCCAATTTCTAAGAACAACAAAAGAGACTTGTTCTTGGGGAAGTGCCATTTTAAAAAAATCATTACAATCTTATTTTTGCACAATAAACAATGGTCAATACCACTTTAGCCAAATATACTACTAATTTTGTATCAATATACAAAGGTATAAGGGCATATTCAATAATCTGACCCTTCTTCTTGGTCTTTCCTGTGCTATGTCTATGTCTCAATTTTTCTCAAGTCCATGCATTCTTACATAGGAGATAAAGAAGGATACAGAAAAGGGAAAGAAGGAATACCCTGGGTCTAACCTCCAAAACCCATTAAATAGGACCATTTAACAACTTGTAATCTCTTCCCCTAAATAACAGAGTTTTCAGTTGTCCTTCAAATAACCAAAAAGGGGGGGGGCGGAGAACCACCCTCTGGGTATGGGACCTCGCTCTCTTAAAATGACTTCCTGCTGATTTGGGTCATAGTAAACCTGTTTGGGCCCGAACCAAAATGGAAAAATGGTTAAAAATGTTAGTACAATCCTTTTATGTTCAGTCCTTCTGTTCTCAGCTGTTTAGATGTCCTAAGGAGTTTGTAGGCAGAAGCTGAACTTCCAGGCTTTACTGAGGTTCTGGCTGGGGCATTGTGTAGAGCTGAACGGTCTTAGCAATATTGAGTTGTTGTGGTTGTAGGCTTTTGATGGAGACAGCTATTGAGGGAGTCTGTCAGGCTGAATCAACTGGGTCACTCGTCTTCTTTTGGTGTCTGATTCTGTTTTCTGCTGAGGTTTCCGTTGTCCAGTTGTCCCTGGGTTCCTTGAATGGATGCTTTGATTCTCCTGGAAAGATAAGAACAGAGCCCTGCCCTAATCCTCACTCAGGGACAATCACCCTCTTTTTTTTTGGGGGGGGGTAGGTAATATTTCTCCTGAAGCAAATTTGGTTTTTTGACAATATATAAAGTGTTATCTTTCCATCTGGTTTAAAGAAGAAATTATTTTGTTATTTTGGAGCTAACCAGCTTTAGTGTATATATTTTGAGATCTCGAAGGACAATTTGTTTGTATTGAGTGGGCCTTTTGTAAGTAGCTTTTAAACTTAGGTCCTTCCAAATCCTATGTGTGTGTCACTGCATTCTAATTATTGGGATCAGAGACCTGTGGTTCCCATCTGAAGGGATTAAAGATGTGTTCCACCACTCCTGGATCGAAGTTTTTCTCTATTTAGAGTTTGTTTTCTATCAGGATGCTGGAATGTATGGAGAGAAAATGGGAACTGTCCAGGTAGTCACTGGTTTGTCATTTCTTAGTATTGGAAGCTGCAGGCCCTGCACTTCCTATACAATCAGATATATTTATCCTTCTCAGCTCTCTGAGGTGGTTGAAGAATAGACAGCTAGAGTCTCATAGCTAAATTTTGAGTTGTTTAGGAATCAAGAGGGCGTTCTAGATCTAAGAAGATGGTTATAATAGTGATGCAAGTTAGTATGAAAGCTAAGTCAGTTGTAGAACTTTAAACTCATGGAGATGGTTAGAAGGTAGAAGGTTAAAGTCAGGGGCCAAATATGTATGAACTGGACATTGGGAAGGTATACTGGGCCATTTAATTCTCATAAATGTGGCATATTTAATTCTGCTGTTTTGTATAGAATTTTCTGTTATAAGAGAAAGAACCATTTGTTGGATTGAAAAGGGAAGCTGTTGGGGGGGAAGAGGGTGGAAGGGTGGGACAGGAAGGGGGAATAGGGAAGGGTTTGTGACTGAGATGTAACTTGAAGAAAAAAAATAAAGTACTTAAAAAAATCATTACTACTCCATTTTCATCCTTCTTCCCTTCCTGCCTTTTCTAACAGTATCTCCCACAGGTAGCCAGCTTCTTTAATGTTCAAATTATCCTACCCCCGCTTTTTTTTTCAAAACATAAATCAGCATGGACATATGCATTTTCTTGAAACTTGTTCTTTCTTTCATGAAGGGTGGCTCATTATTCCTTCTTGGATTTTGCTTTTTTGCATAATCATTCTTTATTTATAAGATATTTCTAATTCCTTTTAATAGCGGCCTAGGCTCCAATGTGTGGATTTTAGTTTGTTCACATTCTCTTCAGTCTATATGATCACTTAGGATATTTATAGTATTTTGCAATTTCCAACAGTGTTGTAATGAACAATCTTTTGTAAGAATAGTAAAAAAAAGATTCCTCTAAAAGCTAAAATTCCTTGAAAGGTAATATTTTTGCAATGTGAGAGGTATGTTATCTAGAGATGTGATGCTTTGAATGGATGTGCTGCCCCAAATTTATCTGTTGAAATCGTAGCCCCTAAGATAATGGTACTAAGAAGCATCAGGTGAGGTAATTAGGTCCTAAGTGTGGAACCTTCTTAAATAGAATTAATGTCTGTATAAAATGGGACCATAGGAATTCTTTGTCCCTGTTACTATGTGAGAACACAGCAAAAAGGTGTCAGCTATGGGGTAGAACTCAAATCCTCAGCAAACACTGGATCTATCATTACAATGACCTTATAGTTCCCAGCCTTCAGAACTGTGAGAATCATTTCTGTTTTTTACAGGACAACAAGCTGACAATGTTCTGTTGTCGAGTATACATATGAAAGCTATTGAGTTCCCTATGTTATCTTGATAATTTGCTATGGCTCCCAAGTTTATTTGATCTCTTACAATGCTTTAAGGTTTTCAAAATATACTATTTAATTATCTGCAAATATGTTAAGGAGCTAATCTTTATTGTTGTTGCTTTTAAACTTTTTGTGTGCCTCTACTCAACTTATATGAAATAACTTCAGTGACTAATAATTCTCCTGCAGTGTTAAATAGAGATAGAGACAGTGTTTCTGATATAACAGGGAATGACTCCAGTGTCTCTCTTTACCAGCATGATAGATTGGTGCATTACGTACCTTAGTTTCTTTCCTCGTTGCTATGACAAAACACTTGGCAAAAGCAGCTTTGAGTGGAAAGCTGATAGTTAAGGTTACAGCCTGCCCTTGTCAGGGAGTCATAGACACAGGAGCATGAAGTCACACTAGTCACATTACGCCCACAGTGACAAAGCAGAAAGCACCAGATGAATGCAAATTTCTCACTTGCTTTCTCTGCTTTATACAGCCCAGGGAGCCCTACCCAAGGGATAGTGCCTTCTCATTCACTTCAATGTATGCACTCAAGATAACCACCCCCAGGCAGGCATGCCCATAGATCCATCTCCCCAGTGAGTCTAGGTTCTACCCAGCTCACAGCACTGACCATCACCATAAGTGTGCATGCATGTTAGTTGTGACATATTGGAAAGTGCCCGATTCCTTTTTCCATAGTACGTTTATTGTAGTAGATCTTGAAATCTATCATAGATTTTTTTCTAGCATCTTTGGAGATGATTATGAGAGTTATTATTTTCTTTTAAAGCCATTGATATAACATTAATGATTTTCCTAATATTGAACAAAGTTTATATTATAATAATAAATCCCATTTGGCCGTGGACTATTGTTAATACTGCCCTGTACTCCTTATGCCCATTTGGATATTTACACCAACATTGAGAAAGGCATCGGTCTGGATTTTTGTACACAGTTTGTCAGCTTTCCCTTTCTAATACGTACTAACCACTGTACTTCCTTTTTACTTTATTCTGTCATTTGTTTTTTCCCCCTTCCTTTCCTCTTACTAAATGGGTCTGTTCCCTCTCAAACACTTTGGGACCTACTCTCTCCTTGTGTCTTTTTCATCTATTTCCTTTCCTTGATCCCTCGACTCTCTTTTCCACTTCCTCTAGTTTTTAATACATTACTGTTTTTCATTTTTCACGTTGCCAGTTAAAGTTGTTCTTTCATTTTTTTCAGATGCTTGAGTGATTATAACTCTGTTTGGAGTGTAGGACGTGTAGACGTTCTACTTTGGAATTCTTATAGAGACTAAAAACTGTTAACCAACTGATGTGTATAAAATTTTCTTCTCTGATTTTGTGAAATGGCCTCATAGGAATTTATTACTTATTTTCATTTTTACTAAGTTATGACAATTTATAAGGTTTCTAGTCTAATGACAATACCAACTAGCAGTAGCACAAGCTCCTTGCTTTAGTGGTTACTTGTCCCTTTGTCTCCATGGTGGGAGGCATGGTTATGTATCGCACCTTCCTGCTTTGTCCTTCCCTTTTCCTTAACAATATGCTTTAAGTGATATCTTGTAAATGACTTGTAACTCATTTGATCTTTTTTTGTTTGTTTATTTGTTTTTGTTTTGTTTTTTTTGAGACAAGTTTTCTCTGTGTATCCTGGATGTCCTGGACTCACTTTGTAGACTAGGCTAGCCTTGAACTCACAGAAATCCACCTGCCTCTGCCTGTGGAGTACTGGGATTAAAGGCAAGCACCACCATGCCCAGCGACTCATTTAATCTTAATCACTCATTCAGAACTTTTCCCCTACAATCTGTGCTCTGCCCAGACACAGCTGTAGAATTTTCATACAAAGTGAACTTGGTCCTTGGAGTGGCACTTTTGGATGAATCCTAGGCCCTTGGTTTAGCTTCCTATTTGTGACTGTCCTGGAGTCTGTCTCTCTGTATTTAGTCAGTATGGACCCTTCTATGAGTCAAGTATTAAGCAAGAGTGCAGGAGATCTGACTCAGGAGTGTGGTGATGTCTTCTTGGTAGTTAGACTCACTTTATGCTGAAGGCATGGCCCTATGTAGATCTGCATCTCCCAGCTTGTTGATTTCACCATGGGAGACATTAGGAGATAGGTAGTCAGGTGGCTGTTCCCATCATTAAATAACCAGAAGCCACCAAATAGAATTGTCTCAAACTCGATTGGATGAATCATATATCTGTTTGATTTTTTTCTTTTTCTTTTTTCTTTCTTTCTTTTTTGTTTGTTTTTGAGACAAGGTCATTCTGTGTAGCTCTGCTGTCCTTGAACTGACTAAGTAGACTAAGCTGGTGTTTATGTGTGTGTGTGTGTGTGTGTGTGTGTGTGTGTGTGTGTGTGTGTGTAACATATAAATCTAAATCCCTGCCATTCGAGTTTACCAATGAAGACACAGGGGCCAGATACTGGGATGAAAACCTGTTAGCTCAGAGAGGCAGAGAAAGCACCCAGCTGATCTTCCTATTCCACCAACATCCTAGAAGCAAAAAGTCTTCCTGCTCAGCTCACATCCCAAAAGGAAAAAGCTTGGTAGCTCACCTAACTGACTTTCCTATTCAGCTGAAAACCCTAGAAGAAGAAGCCCAGAAGAATCTAGAGGAAGAAGCCTAGAAGTAGAAAACCCCAAAGGAAGAAGCCTTAGAGGAAGAAAAAGCTGGAAGGAAGAAAAACTTCTAAAGGAGAAAACCTTCTAACTCCTTCTCCATGCTGTCTTAAATAGCCTTCAGCTCAATGTCCATCCTTTCTGTTTAATCCCTGTCAGCTGGTTTCTTGCTCTTACTCTTAACCTAGTGTTAACTTTATTTAATCTTGTGTACAGAAAACTCTTGGATTAAAGGTGTGTGCTAAGGCTGAGCCACACCACAAGTACTTGTTTACAATAAACAGAAAGTTCTTGTATTAAAGGTGTGTGTTAGGGTAGATCCACACAAGTATTTGTTTATAGTAAACAGAAAGCACTAGGATTAAAGGTTGAGCCATTCTACAATTAGAAATGGGATTTTACAGTTTACAGTCTCAGGGTTCACAATGGTATCAATTATCCTGCAATAGGCTGACTTTGAACTCACAGAGATCTCCCTACCTCTGCCTCCCAAATGCTGGAATTAAAGACATGTGCCACCATGCCAACTCTCCTTTTGCTTTTATGGAGTTTTTCCTCCCTTATGTGTGGCCTCAAAACCTTGATTGTTAACATATCAAATAACTCTTGTTTACAGGTAGGATCTTGCACAGAAAGGGCCCACACAAATCTTTAAGATTACTATATTCCACAGAAAATATTCTTCTCTTGCTCTCAGCCAAGTTGTGTCCTCCCCAGAATAACTATATTTATAGATGTGGTCTCAAAGGTAATATTAATAAGAAATAATGGAATAAGATTGGGATTTTAAATTTTTATAGGATTTGTGGCATTATATAAACAAAACTCCCTCATCTCTATCTTTCCCTCCATTCCTCCCTCTCCTTCCTGCCCAGAAACACACACCAAGGCAAGGCCATGGTGGCATGGTAGCCATCTTCAATCCAAGAAGAGTACCACCACCAGAAGTCAAATTTATAATTTTGACCTCAGATTTCCTATCACCTAGAACTGTGAAATTGTGAGAATAGACCTTGTTTGTTTAAGACACCCAGTCTATGGGATTTTGTTATGGCAAGTCATGCTGACTAATATACCCTGGTTAGCATATGGCAGAGACAAATCCTTGAAACCAATTAGGAATTAAACTGTAGTTGTGGGAAGACTCCATCTGCCTCAAATTTCAACATGTTCCAGGGTATGGCTACCCAAACTATTTTTTTTTTTTTTTTTTTTTGCAAGTACAGTGACTCTTTGCCCCTTCAGTACTGACAGACTGCAGGAGGTACATTCTGCCCTTCAGAAGTTTTCATCTCACTCATTAGTCTCCTGCCTCATACAACTTCAAGGTTTAATAAATCCTTTCAGAAAGAAACTGAGTATGTATGTGAGGCAGGCTCTTTCCCTGATGAGTCTTCATTTTCTGAGCACCGTGAAACAGTGGGAGATTTCAGTACGATGTGGAAAAGCAGACAAACATCTGCAACTCCTCAGTTTCTCAAAGCTGCACGCGATCACCAAGCTTTTCACCATGTTCTCTCCTTCCAGCAGGGTCCCTCTTCCTGGGTCAAGCTCAGCCATCTGTGCATCCCCAGAACTGACAGACACCCTGAGAGAAAAAATTGCTGCCAATCATCAGATCACCTCAGATTGTGCTCTCTCTCTCTCTAGAATTTTAGTTCATTTCGTCTTCATAGCTTTCATAGCTCTCAGATGCTTTTGAAAATGACTTTTATTATGTTTCCCATTTGTTCAAGTGAGAATATTGACCTATCACAGCCTCCTCGGAAGTGCAAGGCTTTCTCTAAACAATTTCACTTCTTTACAACGCTGGCCTTCCAAAAGAATGTACCAGAACTAATGTAATAGATTTTTGCTGGAATGAATAAATAAATAAATAAATGACTTAGCCCAATCTCACCTACTTTCCAGTCTTAACTGGACTGAGTTTGCATCTCTGTTGTGACAGACATGATGTTATTTCTGTGACTCAGCAGAAGCTCACGCCAAGAGTCGGGAAAGTGGCCAATGGTGTAGTTTGAAGCAGTAGCAGACACTCTAGGGTCCTCGTTGGCCTTTGAGCTCATCAGATTTTGCTTTTCAATTTCTCCTTTATTACCCTGAGATGGAAAGCAATGGGGGAGGCATTCCCTACAACGCTGCTCTCTGTGTGATTTTGGAGAGTTGGTCTCTAATCTATTTTGTCCTCAATATTATAAGCACTTCCCCAGGATACATGCCCAAGTCATTTCCATAAAAGAACGAATATTTCTGAGTCTCTTTGCACTCTGATTTATAGAAGACAAATCACAATAAAAGCGCCAAATCAAAGTCAAAGAGGATGGTATGGGAAGCCATTGGTAATGACTGACATTCAGTATGATAGTCCAAAATCTGAAAACTACTTGAATAACTTTGACCTAACACACACCCAAGTGTTCTGTTTAAAAAAAAAAAGCATTGTGGTCGTCTGAATAGATGCGGCCCCCAGAGACTCACATGTTGGAGTGAGTGGCACAAAGAGGAGCTTGGACTTGTTGGAGTAGGTGTGGTCTTGTTGGAGGAAGTTTGTCACTTTGGAGGCAGGCTTTGAGGTCTCCAATGCTCAAGGTAAGCTCAATGTGGCACACAGTCCCTTCTGCTGCCTGTGGCTCAAGGTGGAGAACTCTCAGCTCCTTCTCAATCACCATGTCTGCCTGGACCCTGCCATGTTTCCCATCATGACAATAATGGACTAAACCCCTAAAACTATAAGCAGCCCCAATTAAATTTTTTCCTTTATAAAAGTTACTGTGGTCATGAAGTCTCTTCAAAGCAATAAAAACCTTAACTAAGACCATCATTTATAAAATTAAAATCCCTCAAATAGGAACAAAAACTTTGTCATAAAAATAACTTCAAGAGAAAATTTTAACCATAGTGAATCTTGGAGATATTTTAACTTCCAATAGTAACCATGGCTATTGGCCACTTCCAACCTAACATACCAACTTCATTCATAGTTGTATTTGTGCACATTGGTGCCAAAAAGATAATACAAACTAACCCAAGCCATAAATTATTTTAAGAAAATTAAAAAATTAACCCTAATGTTATTTATCACTTGATTTCCCCTTGAGAATATTTCTTGATAATATTTTTTATGCAAATGTAGCACAATTTGCTTAAAAATTGAAAAACTACAATGAAATGATTGTTTGTTTGTTTGTTTTTACTAGAAAATAAATCAATTTTAAGTAAAAGAAGAATGGGAATGCTATAATGTATGAGCATGCATATTTTGTATGTTGTGTAGAAACTGTTCAGAAAGAGGATGATTGGTCATAAGGAATGATCAATGTTAATTAATATAAAAAGCCCATCCTTTTCCAGCTCAATTTTCTAACTCAACTATCAACGTCTGACAGAATCCCAAGAGAACCAGAGGCTGGCAACGGCACAATGGTTGGAAAGAAGTGGTTCTCTGACTACTAAGATGACTAACTTATCCAAGCTCTTTGTCTTCATCTGCAGCATGGGCATTGTTGAGGGAGCTTCGCAGGGTCATCTACCACCCAGGGAAATACAAGCATTAACTCACAGAAGCAGCAACATTTAGAGAGTCCCTACGAACCCACTGGAGTGTGGGAGTGGCAAAGACAAAAACCAAGAGAAGAGAGTAGGACAGCATGGATTTCTGCCTTTTCCCCCAACATTCTTGATTCCTTGGGAATTTCACATTATGCACCAGGATCACAATCACTTCCCAGTCCTCCCAGTTCCTTTCCCCAACCCTTGTGACACCCCCCCCCCGACCCCTCAAAAATGAAGAAGGGAAAAAAAGTTCAATCTGTGTTGCCCATATACTCACTGGAGCATGGTCAAATTCCCAGTGGCCAGACCCTTAAAGAAAACCGAGTCAATCCCCACCTACACTCCCACTGGAAAGTATGTCAGGAAACTAGCCAGATAGAAATATAGACCCCCAACCAAAGTGTACAGTTGATTTCCCTGACAGTTGGATCCTGTGATTGCATTACAAAGAAAAAAATTTTCTTAAAATTGACTTAGTTTTGAGTTATGAGTCAGGAAAAGAGTTTAGAGAGGGGACTAAATCGAGGGCAAAAATTTATGTGAAAGGAGGGGTATGATTCCATAGGAAAAGCCCATTTCTGTCTGAGAACTGAGTGAGCATCTGGGACTACCCCAGGGCTACCTGGGGCTGACTTGGTGGGAGACACAGTACGTAATAAATTAGGTAGTGCATATCATGTCTATGTTTTGATCCAATCTACTCAGAACATTGCTCAAGGGGAAATCCCAGAAATCAGGGGCCCTGGACTGGACAATGGCTGGTACTTGTTCCGCTGTCATCTGTTTGCAGGGGTTTAGAACATGCTGACCTCTGTAAAGGACTCACCTGGTCCTCATAACTACCTTGGAGGTCTGGGTCATCTGTGAGAGAAGGAGGAAGTTGGGTATGTAGGACCTGTGTGTGATGCAGGCATCATGCTGGTATGAGAACTAATTAATAAAAATTATTATAAAAGTGCTTAACACGATGCTGTGGTTTGAGTGAAAAAAAATGTGTTTCTAGGTTTCTGTGTTTGGTCCCCAGTTGATGACGCTGTTTGGAAAAGTTATGGACCTTTAGGTGATACAGTCTTGTTGGAGGAAGTACAACACTAGGTGAGATGTTGAGGTCTTATAGCCTGGCCTCCCTTCCTCTTCTCTTGTTCTGCTTTCTGTGCTCAGATAAAACATGATCAACCTACATCTTGACTTCCAGGCTGGCCTCACACTCCTGGTGCCACGCCTTTCCTGCTATGGTAGGCTGCCTGCCCTCTGGAAATGTAGGCCAAAATAAACCCTACTCCCCTAAATTGCTTTTTGTTGGGGTAAACTATCATCATGACAGAAAAGTAACAAATGCATACTCAGTTGTTCAGCTGGTGTCAACTTGAGTGCCAGCTGCTTCATAAGTATTGGCCATGAACTGTCCATGTGCTCCCTCTTAAGCCATCAATGGCATTTTGGTGTTTAGTTCTAGGCTTAACCTACTTATCAAGGTAATATCAGGTATATGTATTTATAAAAACCATGCAACCAACTGTGGTGGTTTGACCCCCCATAGACTCATGTATTTGAATCCTCGGCCATTAGGGAGTAGCACGATTAGGAGGTGTGGTCTTGTTGGAATAGGTATGGCCTTGCTGTAGGAAATGTGTCACTGGAGGGTAGGCTTTGAGGTCTCCTATGCTCAGTGTGCCACACAGTCTCCTTCTGTTGCCTATGGATCAAGATGTAGAACTCTCAACTAACACTCTAGCACCATGTCTGCCTGCATGCTGTCATGTTTCCCACAATGATGAAAATGGACTAAACCTCTGAAACTGTAAGCCAGCCCCAGTTAAATGTTTTCCTTTCTAAGAGCTGACAGGGTCATGGTGACTCTTCACAGCAATAAAACCCTAAGACATCAACATATTGTGCTACAAACTAGCATCAAATTTAAACTGCTTACTCAAAATTCTACCTTTAATTTGAAGACCTGAGAATTGTACAAATGAAAATATTTAAAATGTCATCAAAGTTTTTAGGGTAAGTAAACATCATGAAGCCCTCTCATCATCGGCACCCCACCTTTTCTGAAACTAGTTATCATGAGGAAAACATGTCCTACTGAGTGAATCTTTGTGCACCAGGCTGCAGCTCATCAAGAATCATTTGCTGCTATTGTTGAATGGAGGAATAAGTTAAAAAGAGAAGCCATCTTTTAAAATATTTATCAGACATTGTATTTTATATTTTAAGAACTCTCTGTTTAGAGCCATACCCAAGTGTTAATTGGGTTGTTTATTTTCTTGATGTTTAGTTTCCTTAGCTTTCCCTTCTAGGTTATCCACACAGCAGGGTAGACATCATTGCCAAGACTAGCTAAGCAATGCAAACTGAACTCAATGGGGAGAGAAGAAGGAGAAATCTCAAGTTGGGTGGGAAGGGATAGGGAGTTGGAGGGAGGGTAATTAGAAGAGTTGGGGAGGGTGACTATGCTCAAAAATAAATTTGGAATTCTCAGACTTAATAAAGAGAAGCCAGCTGTGAAACTAACTCAATCTTGGGACTTATAGATGTAGACATCCAGAGCCCTTCCTTTCAGTAGCCATCCCTTCCTTTTCAGTTCTAAATAGTAAGCAAATCTATCAGACTAGAACTCATAGAGGCTGGCTTGAACCTAGCTACTTATCAAGAAAAACTAGTCAGAGTAAAGAAATCGTGAAGACAAAAGCACTGTAATGAAATCCATCAACCATATTTATTAGATGATTTTTAAAGGCTGTGATCTTTAAAATAAAAGACTGAATTTTATTATAGCAACCGAAAATGTCATTAACTTCACAAGTATTTAACTGTTTCCAGTCTCCAGATTTCAGAATAGCTTTTACTTTCATTACAAAATAAAATTTTAACTCATTCTGGGCTGTGTCCCCCCTCCCCCAAAAAAGAAACCAAACAACCATATTTCAGCTGTTCACAAAAGCATCAGGAAAAAAGCTGAACCTTGTAGATTATACGGCTGGGGATTTATGAGACTAAATGACCAGTGTCTCCTAATTTTTAAGTTTCTGGACGGAAGTACAAAAACCATGAAGAAAGTTGATTGTTGTTTTTCTGAAATTGAATTATTCATATGAAGTGACAGAAGCATACATAATATTAGATTAAAGAGAAAGAGGGAAGAAACAGAATGAAGAACAGTGCTGACGTGCTGACTCAGCATGCGCACAGTGCAGAGATAAGTGGGCCTCACCAGGTACAATCAGATCCAAGAGTTCACTGAAAAATAAGGAGTTAAGACAGGATGGTTTGTTCTCCAGCACCAAGTTCTGTTTTAGAACTAGAGTTCTACCCTAACCCTCAAGTGGACTCTTCACCCTTTTGTTAACTAAAGATTTTAGTATCAAATCACAGATAGCAACTATACATATTCACAAGGTCTGTTGTGACAGTGTAATTGTGTGTATATATAAAGTATTGATCAGATCAGGGTAGTTAGCATAGGTTTATCCTTTATGTGAGGAACACTCTAACTTTTTCTGCTAGCTATTTTGAAATATTCAATTAATCATTTGCTGTCAGATACCCTTAATGCTGTAATTCATGTGCTGTCTAGACTTACCCCCTCCCTCATCAAACCACGCCAAGAGTGTAACGGGGAACAGGGGAAAGAGTTTTCTCCCAATACCGCCTAGCATGTGAAAGTACTTTTGTCTTGGCTAGTCCCAGGTCATATTATGCACCACTCGCAGGTTGGAATGTATAGGAGACACAGTGAGCTCCTACCTGAATTTGCTGTTATTTATTTACAATTACAGTATCTAGATTTACTCATCTTGCAGCCGCAGCCGATGCCTGGGCTCACTGCCATCCCTGTTGAAATTCCACCCGCAGGTAAATCACTTCTTCGAATCAGTCAGCTTGTATTGTTATGGCAGTGACACACACCTTGCTTTATCTTTTTCTCCAGCTTATCACACCTGGTTTGCTGTGTATGAAAATTTGGCTCTGCAGGGAATGCCATGATAATTTGAGCTGTTGCCAGAAAGGAAAATCTGTAAAGGAGATAAAATTGCTGGGAAGATGTGTGTTGATTTGCTTTGAGGGATGAATCTGAGCCCATCATGCATGGGCTTAATTGGATTCTAAAGTTGGCTCTTTCTAAAAAGCACAGCTAAGGAAAACTTTTGGATGTAGCATATGCTCTTGTTTCTGTTGCTAATAGATAAAGGAAATAAAATGACTATTATATGCAGCTAAATTGTTTATGGACATATTTCATTATTATGACCCAGATTTCAAGGGCCACTAAAGAGTCACATCAGCAATGCTTCCATAACCCTCTAAAGGAACGACATTAGCATTATAAAGGATGTGGGTCAAGAGTGCGGATTTAGTTGCCGGGCGGTGGTGGCGCACGCCTTTAATCCCAGCACTTGGGAGGCAGAGGCAGGCGGATCTTTGTGAGTTCGAGGCCAGCCTGGTCTACAAAGCGAGTCCAGGACAGCCAGGGCTACACAGAGAAACCCTGTCTCGAAAAACCAAAAAAAAAAAAAAAAAAAAAAGAGTGCGGATTTAGGGCTACAAGACTTGGTTTGTGTGTTGGTCTTACACTATCTATTTCAAGATGCTAACAAACCTAACCAAGCAACATACAAGCCTCCATTTCTTCACTGTAACATGAAAATAGCATCTGTCCTACAATTTACAGGGACAGTGTGAAGTCCAAATGAAACACAGCCTTATTGTACCCATATATTTGGAGGTCTTTGAATTATGTAAATATTTCTGAAGAAAGCCTTCAAATTCCCTGCATGTGATTTTAAAAAAATATTTTTATAAAGGTTATTTCCATCCACACCTAGATTCTCTATAGTTTCATAAGATAGACTATGGAGATTTTGTATTTGGAAAACCATGAATGGATTTAGGTAAACTTGAGACTATCTCCCTTTGTGTGTTGATAGCAACTGAACTATCTACACACGTATAATTGTGTAGTTTCCAGAATTCTGTGTTTTGCTATTAATATTACTGGTTTTGGCCTTTCTTTGTATAGTTTTTGTGAGTGAAGAAAATAGCTGTTAGCTCTTTAATTACTTGTTGTAGTTGGTGGTGGTGGTTTTTTGGGGTTTTTTTTTAAACACAGTTACTCTGTGTAGCCCTGACTGTCCTAGAACTCATTTTGTAGGTCAGGCTGGTCTCGAAATCACAGAGATCCACCTGCCTGTGCTTCCCAAGTGCTGGAATTAAAGGCAGGAGTATGCCACCACCACCCAGCTTAATTACTGTTTTAAGGCATGGCAAACATAAATTCCAATATCTATATTAATATGTGATGTGTGCTTGGATGGAGAACAAGTCTACACAAGAAGTAAGGAGAGGCCAAAGGATTTTGAGACAAGTTCTATAAAATATGATGCTCTTAGTCATCTACATACCCTTATTCTCTGTTCTTCTGATTAAACAGGCATATACTCTATTACTCATGCCATCACCACACAGAACATACATTAGAAATAGTCTCATGTTTGTCCCATGACAAGTACAAGGGTGAAACACATTTCTAACAAGCACTGATACAATGTGCATCATGGATGAGGAACGCATGAAGCTATAACCAGACCATCAAGGATGATCACATCTGGATTTCCTCCTACTGTCTTATAAAAAGGAAACGAGCCTCAGCCTCACAGCTAGTTATGATATGGTACCTGGAGGTTGTAAGAAAACAGAATGGCACAGAGATTCCTCTCTGGGAAGCAGTCAGCTTCACCTTCCCAACACAGAGTACAAAAGAAGACCCCACATTTACCATGGTGGTCACTGAACAGGCAGCAAAGCCAATGGTCTGTGTGGGGAATAAGAGAATACAGTTCTCCCTTCCCACTCTTGGCCATCACTGGCTCTATGGGTTTGTGGGGGATCAACAGCGGTGAATTCTTCAGAGAAATAAGCTTAGCGATCCAATGAAGATGGATAAAGGATGTGAACTGAGACTGCATAGGCAAGCACACACAGACACTCTTCACTTACAAAGTAAAAGGCTTTTTTTTTTTTTTTTTTTTTTGGTTTTTCGAGACAGGGTTTCTCTGTGTAGCCCTGGCTGTCCTGGTCTCACTTTTGTAGACCAGGCTGGCCTCGAACTCACAGAGATCCCCCTGCCTCTGCCTCCCAAGTGCTGGAATTAAAGGCGTGCGCCACCACCGCCTGGCAAAGTAAAAGGCTTTTAAGCACATGAAAATATGCCATAATACTAAACACTTAATGGTTCATTAGGTGTGGGAAGAACAAGCAAAAGTCAGTTTGGTAAAGCTTGAAATCAGCAAGTTCCAGAAGTCTACTTGGAATTATATACCAGAATTTAAAATGAACAACACCCAAATATATAATGCATACATATCTCAAGGACTGTTCTTACAGCTCACAATTCTAATGTTCAGAATTATACCCACAATGGTATTTATTATAGCATTGAGCACTGTTTGTAAGAGGAAAAGCCTGCAGGTAGGTTAAACATCTAACAAGAGTAATGTACTTAAGTAAACTAAAAGTTTATACAGCACAATATTACGCAGTCACTAAATAAGTCTTTCATCAACACAGATTGCTGTAACAAAATACCTTTGGCTAGGGGTTTAGATAGGGCTCAACAAATATTTATTTATTACAATTTAGAGGGTAGCATCAACATCAGCTTGCAGCATCATGGAATTCCAATGGGAACTCTCTTCTTGGCTTGCAGCTGGCTGGCTATTAGACCTTCTCCATTCAGTAGAGAGAGAGAGACATCTGTTGTCTCTTCTTCAGCAGGAACGTATCATAAACTGGGCATGGGAGTGCACACCTTTAATTAATCCCAGCATGTGGAAGGCTGAGGCAGGAGGATCTCTGTGAGTTTAAGGCCAGCCTGATCTACATAGAAAGTTCCAGGACATGCAGAACCACACAATACAGAGACACTGTCTCAAAAAGACAAGAAAAAAAAAAAAAGTCCCATCATAGGGAATCCACTTTTATGACCTCATATAACTTGAATTACCTTGCAAAGATTCTAATATTGTATAATACCATGACATTTGAGTGTAAGAGAATCAACAAAAAAATAGGGCAAAATGTACACTTGGCCCATAACAGAAAGGTACTGGTAATGACTTATTTCTAAGATAACTTACTGAAATAAATAAATTATATGCAGGACAATTTGCAAGTTCCTTCACTCACTGTCTTCTCCCCAGACACGCTAAGCTCAGTTCAGTCTCCGAAGCCTTGTGCTTTCTGTATACACTGTTTGGAATGTCTTCCTGGTTTTCACATACCTGAATACATGTCATTCAAGTCTCATGAAAAGGTGTATCTCTTCAGAGAAATCTTCTGGTCTCTAAGACTTTTCTCTCTGTGATTCTTCCAGAGATTAAACTCAGAGCCTGCTAATAAAGCAATCTACCTCTGAGTTATATATGTTCCTACCCCCGGCAGCTCTATCCATCAGGAAGAATCAGGTTACTTTTCTGAAAACTGTGGTGTTACTATATGAAGTAGAGTCCACAATATCTGGAAAGCCCCAACTTCGTCACATGTACGTAGTTAACCATGTGTGTTTTCTCTGCATAGGACTTAGCACTATTTGAAAATATGTCATTTATTTTTCCTTTTATAATTATTTATTTGTTTATTTTAACCCCCCTGAGTCAAATTAATGCAGTGCACATCCAAATGGGTGTAGAGTCATCCAGAGGAGAACCTGCCAGGGGTCACACTCTTAAAGAAAAGTGATTTTCATTCTCCTAGCAGCCATCAGCTAAGATAAGGGTGGGCCTTCGAAGCTCCTCTCCACTCCTTGGTGGAATTTTTAACTAACGTGATCTTATGCAGGTCTTGCGTGTGTAACCACAGCTGCTGTCTGCCACAGCCATGGAATATTAAGAAGGCAACATTCCACAGCATTTGTCCCTACGCTCTTGTTCTTATGTCCTTTCTGTCCCCTCTTCTAAGATGTTCCCTGGGCCTTGGGGGATGGACTTGGTATCCCATCTATAGCTGAGCTCTTACGGTCATTTATTTTCAGCACTCTTCTCTTAACTGTGTCTCTACATTAATCATTACCCACTACAATAAGAAGCTTCTCTGGCCAGAGCTGGAGGCAGCACAAACCTACGGATATAAACACAAATATTTAGAAAGCAGTTTAACAACGTGGCCATTTACAAAATTAACATCCATGGGTTCTCCTCTATGGCCTATGGCTTGACCATGTTACAGTACAAGGTCTGAATTCCCTCCTGTGGAGCAGACTGATTCTAATCAGGAAAGTGGTTGGTTACTGTCCTAAACAGTCTTGCCACTATTGAACCAGTGAGCACCTCTTGCACGGCAGGATGGTATTATATCTTCTAGGGTCCAGCACCAGATATGACTATTGGTTTCTTTCCTCCCCTAATAGCCTGCATAGTAGCATGAAAGATAGCCATCTGGGAGAGTGTCCTGGTCAGTACAAGGTTGATTTCTTTGTGTCCTGCAACCAAAGTGTATGGTATCTTCAGGCACAGGGGAGATGTCATCTTAAAATTTGTTTTATGGTTTCATTACTAACCCTTTCCTCTAACATTTCAACTTGTTAAGATTTAATTTCTGTGAGGACATAAATTTCATCGTGTTTACCCTTATGCTCCCAACATTTTGAGCAATGGCTCATGCAGAAGATGTTATCAACAAATGTTGAGAAGTGTGTGTGTGTGTGTGTGTGTGTGTGTGTGTGTGTGTGTGTGTGTG
>CAJQZJ010000567.1:2010060-2032340 GCA_907164525.1 Lophiomys imhausi
GTGTGTGTGTGTGTGTGTGTGTGTGTGTGTGTGTGTGTGTGTGTGTGATTTTTTTTTATATGTCAAGCAGTTTTAGAAAATCATGAAGAAAATGTTGGGCTGGTTTTTCCATAGGAAGAGCAGAAAAGAAACTCAAGTTCTGGTATCAGCCTAAGAAATAAACTGGGTTAGATATAATGCCTGGTCTCAGTATGGCCCACATGCAAGGATTTATACTTGCACCCTCAACATGTACCCTCAGTAGCTTTTACTTCTACATTTGTACCAGAAATCCATATCTGTCACAAAGAGTTGTTCTCTTACATTGAAAAAAAAAAACCATTTCAGTGACCATTTCTTAGCTCCAAGCACATCAGCTATATGTGTTCCATTGTGAGGGGCTAGAATTGTTAAATATCTGTATTCACCTCTCCCCTTCCAGACAGACTCCACTACATTCTACTCATGGCCATGTTAGAACTTCCTCACCAGAGGGATGTTTGATGCCATGAGAAAGGTTTATTATTTTCTCTTTCCTGTCAGAGAACCACCAGCAAGGAGCCCACAGTTGGCTGCAGTTACCACCCTTGCCTTGTTCCTACCAATCTTCCCAGGAGCAGCCAAGCTAAGGGCCTGGTAGCTTCTGTCATGGTCACTTCGGCATTCCAAAAGAGCTGCTTGCTCCTGAGTCCAGTCCCTTCTTCATGTTCTCTGGGTTTGAAGGTGATAGATAGTCCCTTCCTGTTGTCCTGAATCTTGGGTTTTTTCGGCAGCTTGTTTCGTCCTCCCAATGTCTGTTGCACCAGTGGGTACCTCTTGCACGGCAGGATGTCCTGTACTTACACATTGTAGGACTTACCTTTTCCACCTGAGCCAAGGCAGTATATGCTTTTGTTGCCTCTTCTGGTTCTACATTCTTTCCTTGGGTGAGCTTTCTCTAGGTCCATTTCAGTGCTAAAGATAGCCCATACTACAGATACAGGTATGATTCTTGTTTCCTCATCTTAAAGGCTAGTTGACACCTCGGAATTATCAGCTCGCAAAGGAACTTCTCATATACCAATCTATTCCTCTATCAGAATTCCCAGTCTCAATATATGATATTGCTAGCCATATAGTTCTTCAATCCAAAATTCTAGAGCCATCCTTGCTTCCTCTCCTTTCCTGAAGATTCACAGGTGATGCACAGAATGTCATTCCAGCTACATGTTCATGATGCTCATCTGTTTACCTGCATCTCTGTTGCCTTTATCCTGTTCCAGATCATTCTTTCTTCCCCATTTTCTATAATACCCTCATCAGTCTTTCAACTCTCAGCTTTGGGGTGTTCCCAAATCATAACCATGTTTTAAAAGTATAAATTACAACAAGAGTGAGAATTCATTGCAACAGTGAATAGGATCTGGTTCTTGCTGTCAACTCTAGCCTTATCTCATTCTTCTGGTCTCAACTTCCCTCTAGAGGCAAGGCCCTCTATTTTTGGTTATTTGTTTTGTCCACTTGTTGCCCAGTTCTATTGGGGAAGGGACCCTGCTCCTCACTGTTGCAGCCTTAGGATTTCCAGCACCCCCAACAGTCTCTGTTCCTACAGTATTCAGTAATATCTGTTGACTTGCTGATAAGCTAATTCTTTCACTCTGTTCTTTCTTAGATTAGAAACACCTTACAATCTTCAATAGAAAAAAGATGACGTCTACCAATTTAAAGTAAAAATCTACAGCAATAGGTTTGGCCTCTATTTAATTCCCTTTCCTCTCATACTTTATAGGAATTTTCTTGAGGAATAAAAGCTTATAGGATCACAACTTGCTGATAAAGCTGTTTACCTTTGAATAAATAAGGTATGTAAACCAAAAAGGTCAAAGATGAAGATGCTCTGAAATCTATATGGTTTTTACAACAGCAAGATTCATGGCCTTTAAAAATATGTAGAACGAGATGAAACAAATGTTTTCAGTAGATGTTCAGGTGCTCTTTTCTAAAAATAACACACTTAACCACAAATCAATGTTTAAAGCCAGATGGCTAATGAGGACTAGCCAGGAAACTCCTATAATTCACAGTAATGAGTATGGTAATGAGCTCCCATTATAAACCAAACTGCTTCGTGACACACTGTATCTATTTCAAATAATAGTGATTTGATTATTTCATATTTTTCAAAGCTCCAGAGTTAATTTACTGGGAAAATATTAGAAAACCTGACTGATGGATGAGTTATCATACCTAAAAATCATTAGAAGGTGGCCTAAATTTTATTAGCAAGTCCTGTTTAAATACCAGATGTGATCAGGAATCATATATATATATTTTTTCCAAAAGCTGGGCAGTGGCACACACCTTTAATCTTAGTACTCAGGAGGTAGAGGCAGGTGGATCTCTGTGAGTTTGAGATCAGCTAGGTCTGCAGAGTGAGTTCCAGGATAGTCAAGGCTACATAGAGAAACCCTATCTCAAAAAAAAAAAAAAATTAGGAAAGAAAAAAAAAGAAAGGAAAAAAAAAAAGGAAATCAAACCCAAATAAAGACTAAGATCTTCTAAACATGAAAGAGGTCTGTTACTGTAGTTGAAAAGAAGCGTTTTTTTACTTCAACTCTTTGGTGTCTTTGCTTTTCAAACAGCACTGTAGGAAAGGTTATGTCCACTGAACAGGATGCTTTGGGGACTTATCCACTATACAAAATGCCAGTGGTTGAATTTTATTTTTAGCATCAAGAGCAAATATTTATTCTTACCCTGAAAATCTACGTGTCTCAGATATAGTGTCTAAAAAGGTACTTTCAGCCATCCAACATGATATGGGCAGGAGGACAGATCAGAGAGTGTGACTTCATAGAGTCACTCTGATTCTAAGGATGGTTCACTCAACCACCTTCTTACAGGCAGATGGCATTCTCTGACCTGAGAAGAGGCAAGTGAGGCTTCCTATGGCCTTCATCATTTCTATCTTACATATTCACATGCTGATTGAATATAAGCCAGTAAGTACACTTATAGTTGATATACATATTTGATTATCTATATTTTAATGTTGTTTTTATTAAACTGTTCGTTGCTTTTTTTCATGTAAGCATTCTCTCTTCCTCTCCCCCTCCCTCCCTCCCTCCCTCTCTTTCTCTCTCTCTCTCTCTCTCTCTCTCTCTCTCTCTCTCTCTCTGTGCTATTAAGAAAGAATCTTATGTAGCCCAGACAGGTCTTTTTTTTTAATTTTTTTTTAATACTTTATTTTTTTTCTTCAAGTTACATCTCAGTCACAAACCCCTCCCTATTCCCCCTTCCTATCCCGCCCTTCCACCCTCTTCCCCCCAGAAGTTTCCCCTTTCAGTCCAACAGATGGTTCCTTCTCTTATAACAGTAAGTATTATACAAAACAATAGATATAAATATGCCACATTTATGAGAGTTAAATGGCCCAGTATACCTTCCCAATGTCCAGTTTATACATATTTTAAACTTACTTTACAACTGAGACTAGCTTTGAATTTCTGATTCTCCTGCCTCCACCTTCCAAGTTTCTCTCCTAAAATGTACTAGGATTATAAACATATACAATTTCTAAATAGATCTCAGTAATGTTTACTGAAAATTGGAGGTTCATTTTCTGAAGTGTGTAAAACAGGGTCTTTGGTCAAAGAGAAAATAAGCTAAATTGAAAGTTATACACTGTGCTGAAAGCTGACTGCAGAAGTGACTTTAGCTCTTTTCCTGTTCAGTTCCCTACAGTCTGCTAGCCGACCTGCTAGCCGATCTCTGCTGTTTGAGACAGAAGGTCTCTGGAAAAGAGGAGTAACCCAAGAGAGGGTGTCGAAAGATGTCAACACCTGAACTTTCTCAAGTAAATGCCCCTTCCTGGAATTACAGTCCATACAGACGTTCATAGCCTCAGTGGCCAGTGAGCAACAAAATGGTATAAAATGTGAGCAGACAATAGGTGTCAATTATGAGAATATGGTAGTTTGTGCATATGCCATATAAAATACAAAAGGACATGCCAGAGTTTTTAGATACTAGAAGCAAGCATAGAATTTGAAAGATAAAGACCCCCCCTCCAAAGAAATATATTTAAAGCAACTTGAAAGAAACAAGGACTATACAGAGAAAAGAAAGCCTAGAGATAAAAGCAATAGAGCAAAAAGAAAAGCCTTTACAAGTGAAAACCTCCTTAGACAAAAAGGAAAGCTCACTGTCAGTGTCCTTAGAGAGACTTTTGATTCAAGATGTACAAAAATATTGGAAAGGGGGAGATTTAACAGTAACTCAACATGTTTATAAATGTTAAAAAAGAAAAGAAAACAATTTTAACTCTAAGGACAAGTGTTGTACAGGAAAACATACTGCTCATACATCACTGAATGTCTCCAATGTTAGCAGAGTTACATGTTCATAATAATGTATCACTTTGGAATATCATTTAACTAAAATTACAGTACCTCTCCACTAGAGGACTCACAAATGTAGAGAGGGTACAAGGAAGGGAAAGGAGAGAAGCAAGGCACATGTAGACTCATCTTTTGAATTCAGAAGCCACAGGGAACACTACAGAAGAGGGAGAGAAAAAAACTGCTTTTGCAAAAGAGTTGGTGAGTTTTCTGTGCCCCTTTGTAATGTTAGAAGCTACCCCCATTAAGTCTCACCAACATGGCTGCCTGAACATGGGCTGAACAATGACCCCATAGACATGCCAGAGTGGATAGAGGAAAGACCACAAGGCCTCAACCCTACACAACTACAAGCAACTAAGGATTGTTAAGAGCAGAAAAAATAATCTTCCCCAGGGGAAGAGCAATTGATTATCCAATACCAAATGGTCAGCCCTGAAAACATTCCTACAGGTAACATTACACAGATTGAGCAGGTTATATTTAGGAATACACACACACACACATATGCATGTAACAGCAATTAGGGAAAAAAAGAAGCCATGAATTTTAATAAAAGCAGGGAAGTTTTGGAGAATGGAAAGGTAAGGAGTGAATGGTGTAATTATAATCTCAAAAATAAAAGAAAAACAAATTTGGTCTTAAAGTTTCCATGAATTATATTGCTTTGTGTCAAAGTGCATTATTTACTACGGATTCAGTTGTCTTAATATAATTATCAGAGAGAACAGCCTTTCCGATTGCTTCACCATGTGAATTTTGTAATAAATCATGTCTGTGGGAAAGAAAGAAGTAGATAAAAATTGCTACTTGGCATCATGACTAAGAAGCAGCAGCATCGTAGGCAGCACGATGACCACTTCCAGGGAAGTGTGTGGTCGAAGTGTGGAGCACGCCAGCACAGGAACGCCTCAGTGGAACCCAGTATTTGCTGATGCAAAGTCTCCAAGAAGTGTTTCATGGCAAAGCTTGTAAATCGCTGTAGTAATTACACTTCTGGACTTACTTTAATAAAAGTAAAATCTGATTGAAAAATAAGAGGAGGCAGAGATGGGGTGACAGGGTTCACTGAGCAGCCCACACAGGGCAGAGGCTGGTGATGCCAGTGAAGTAGTTTGTGTCTTTGTGACAGATGTGATAAGGAAAAGGACAGGGCTGACGCCACACGCATATGAAGCAGCGCTACACAAAGCAGGACCGGCCAGAAGCAGGATCCACAGACCCCTAACCCCCAGGCATGTCCCTGTTTTAGTCTCGACTGCCTCCACACAGACAGTGATGAGCCCTGGGATGACTCTCCGGGCATGCCCACCCTGACAGTGCTGCCCTCTGTCACTAATCTTTCATCCCCTATGGCCCATGGCAGTGACCTTTACAAACTGTACTTACTAGATGCTTCTTTATGGACTATGCAGGTTGCTGTTTAGGGAAACATGTTTCCCAGGTATTTTTTTTCCTAAGTGTAAAATGCATTCATAGAGAACAATGTTTGGGGGCTGACGAAATATACATGTTCTAAATAATCATCAGGTGGATGTTTTTATGTAACAGAAATGGTCAAAACATTGGAAATGTATTGGAGAAAGATCTTGCACCACCCTTTCTGAGGCACTCTCTAATTGGGTAATAAATGTCACTGATAGCCATTTAGCTAGACAGAGAGAGACTAGGAAGGCGGAACTTCCTGGGACTAACTAAGGAACCCTGGGAAGAGACAGAGGAAGCTTTCTCTTCTCATTAGGACTTGGAAGCAGCAGGACATCTGGGTGCGTGACATCTGTGAGCTCTGAAGGTACAACAAGCCACATGGCGGGTTGGGAATAGGTGGTCAAGTTAACTTACACTAGCTAGTTGAGAGTGTCCCCAGCTAATGCCTAAGCACTGAAACATTAAAAGAATCTTGGTGTATTTAATTATTGGAAAAAGGCCACTGCGAGTTTCAAACCTCCAGCTAAGGGAAGTCAGGCCTGCCAGGTCTATGGACCTCCCACCACAGGCCTCCAGCTAAGGCAGGTCCACAGGCCTCCCTCTAGGCCATTGCCAGCTGCTCCATAGGCCTAATATAACAGTTTATTGTTATTAATAAATATCCTAATTAACAGAGTTTTGGTTGCAGGTGGTGAAGGCCACCCTTGGTCCAGGGCTTTATCCCCAGCACAGGTAAGGCTGACCGCTAAGGTGAGCCAGACCACCGGCTGCTCCACCAGCCTAATATAATATAGTTTATATTTATTAATAAATATCTTTCTTAACTAAGTTGCAGATTCACAAACGTTTTTGTTTTAATCACTGTCTTAATCATTGTTCTACTGCTGTGAAGGGACACCATGACCAAGGTTACTCTTAAAAAGCATTTAATTGGGGACTTGCTTACAGCTTCAGAGAATTAGTCCATGATTATCATGGTAGGAAGCAGAAAGACATAGCACTGGAACAGTAGGTGAGAGCTTTACATCCTAATCCTCAGGCAGCAGGCAGAGAGAGAGAGAGAGAGAGAGAGAGAGAGAGAGAGAGAGAGAGAGACTGGGCCTGGCATGAGCTTTTGAAACCTTAAAGCCTACCCAATGACACACCTCCTCCAGCAAAACCACACCTTCTAATTCTTCCCAAACAATTCCACCAACCAGGGACAGACCAAACATTTACAAATATGAGCCTATAGGAGCCTTTCTCAATCAAAGCACCGTAATAGCCTTCAGAAGCCAAAACAGAGAGGCTCAAGGGATGTCTCAGCAGATAAGAGCACTTGCTGCTCTTTCAGAGGACCAGAGTTCAATTCCCAGCACTCATGTTTGGTAGTTTATAACCACCTGTAACTCCAGCTCCAAGAGATTGCCTTCTTTTGTCCTTCATGAGCACCCAGCACTACATGCACATGTGCGTGCGCGCACACACACGTATACACACACACACACACACCATCATCATCATCATCATCATTATCATCAAAATTTTAAATATAGAGCTTGAAATTAGGAAGGGGAATTGCAGGATCCAGAAGTGGAGAAGAGTATGACATGGGTATGATTTTTTAAAAATACACCATATATTCATGAAATTCTCAAAGAATAAAATTTTAAAATAAAATTAGATTTAAAAAATTATGAATGTTGGGAGAGGCACATGTTGGGAGAGGGGCTGGGAAAAATGGAGGTGGTAAGCCAGATAAAAAACATATACGGATGAAATTATCAAAAAATAAATTAAAAATGTAAAGCCTAAATGTAGGCATAAGGTTATTGTGTAATTTAAATGCTGGTTTCTGTACCCCCCCCAATCTGTTTTCAGTCCTTGTTCTGAGGAGCTCATGTCTCAATGCTGTATGAACACTGTTCCCCAATTGTCCCCTGATATGCCAATAAAGCAGCTTACAGCCAATCACTGAGCAAGGGGGAGAATGGGGCGGGACTTCCTGCCCTACAGGGGAGGAGGAGTTAAGGAGAGAAAGTTGAGGGATTTAGTGAGAGGCAGAGGCAGGAGAGAGGAGGAGAGATTCAGCTGAAGCAGGAAAGCCACAAAATGCAATTATCTCTGAGATTTACACTAGGGGGAAGCCAGGTTGTCTTAGTGGGTTAAGAATAGAGCAATAACTGCTCAGTTTTTGTGTTGTAAAGCATGTTCAACAAATAATATAATAGAGTCTCAATAATTTGGATGTTAGCCAGGTTAAGAGGTAAACTGTGAAACTAACCCAGTTATATAAAGTTACACTAACACTCAAACACTAAAAGTTCATGAATAATTCTTGAGTTATAAAATATACACAATTATTATTTTAAAAACTCTGGAAACACAGACATGCATAGAGAATAAATGTTCATATCAGCAAGCACAACTAATACAAATGTGGGTATAAATTCTCATTTTAAAATTTGCTTACACACGGGTATAAATTCTCATTTTAAAATTTGCTTACACACACATATACTTTTTAGATGTAGTTGGAAATATACTGCACATGTTTTATTACCTAATTTTTCAATTGGCATGTTATGAATATTTCCCTTTTATTAAATATTCATTCTCACTACCATTTTATTAACTTATGGTAGTCAACCAATGTCTGGTAATTTATTGCTGGGTACAACTAATATTTTCCACAGTGTGCTTTTATAAATGGCACCATGACGAGTAACCCTTGCACACATCCATTTATTTCAGTGGATGTAATTCCTAGAAATAGAATTTCTGGAAGAGGACGTATATTTTTAAAAGCTCTTGACACTTAGCTACCAAAATATCTCTCCAGTTGACACAATCACCCACAGCCTACATTTTATACTTTGCTAAATGAACAAATAACAACTGTACATATTTATGGTATTCAATTTGATGTTTTTTCATGCATTCCAAATGCACAGACTATTAATTAAGGTTAATTATATATGTACATGTTATGGAATAATTAAATCAAGCTGATCAGCATATCTTCACCTCTCTTGCTGTGGTAAGAATGTTCAAACTCTACTTAGTCATTTTGAAGTATACATATTATTAACTATGATGGTAGGATTTAAAAATAGTCAAACTCATACATTTGCGTATCCTGAAGATTGACAAATGCTGATTGTTTATAAGCAATTCAAGTCCTTAATAGAGACCCTACTTTAGCCTATAGATAGGTTTAGCCTGTAGTGTAGGGATAAACTCCTGGAGCTCAGAAACCACTTTCTTGAAATGTATTTTTCCTAGTCATCCAAATACCAAGAAAATTATTATATCAGAATGTAGTCAACAGGACCATCAGCCATCTAGGATGACCATCCGGTATAAAGAGTAAACAAGAGATCTGAAGCATCATTGTAGCCTTACCCATGAGGATCATGATCCAAGAGGATAAATGGAGGATGCCTATGGTTTACCTGTTTCTTTTGGTGAAATCTTCACATTGGTGGTTATGTTTTCAGGCTATCCAGATGTGTTACTCATTCAAAGAAATCCCAAAAGCATAGGCCATGAAGATATTGATAGGGGGACCTTCTGATTCTGTTTGCATGACAGGACAAAACTAAGGTGCAATAGGTCTATACTCAGTGGGAAGCATGGTTTGGGGTAACCATTGATTTTTCTTATCATTTTTAATTGTCTGAGAGAGAGAGAGAGAGAGAGAAGGAGAAGAAAGGAAAGAGAAAGAAGAAAGCAAGAAACATAAGTGCTTTGTCAATGTCATTGAAAAGAAAATTTCAGCTGCAGTCTAGAAATGCTGTTTGGAGATTCTCAGCAGACAGAGACGGTATTCATAGTGTCTGCATGATGGCCAAAAACTAGAAACCTAAGCTGCACCTTCCCAGGTCAAGGAAGAGGCAGTTAAAAGTAGGACCAGCTGCTGAAAAACTGCTTCCCTCAGACATGCTGACCCTAAGGCTCTTCCCCCCACAATTCTGTCCAGCCTCCGGAATGCCTGTAGGTTTACCTTGTGGGATCTCAGGCAACTGAGGCCACAGGTCACGTGATCCACCCAAGGCCCCTCCCTTGGGAGTATGTAGAGGCACATCTAGTCTCTTTTGTCATGGACACCCTCGTTCTTTATTCCAATATGACTGCTATTTGGATCAAGCCAGAGTAGAGTCTGTTGGAAGAAATAAAGTCTGTCTTGATTAAAATGGAGACAGTGTCTGTTTCTCTCGCCTTCTGCACTGAGTCATAGCAGGTGCACATCAGAGCTCAGTCTGCAACATACAAAAGTGACTAGAATGGCTTGAATGATGGATGTCTCCAGTATGGTACTTAGCGCTTTATGGATACTGTTGAGGTTACTGGGTTAGTTTTACAGTTGGTTTCATAGTTAACATTACACAGAAGGGACAAAGTTTGCCAACCGTTAAACAAACAACAGGAATCCTTCAGCCCATAGTCAGGCTCAGTTACCATCCTTTTGTTGGCACATTTCTTAGTTCCTATCAACCTGACAACACTGCAGGAAGTGAACTAATGGCATCCACTTCAACAGTGGAAGAAACAGCTAAAAGATAGGCAATGCATATGAATGACAAAGCCAAAATTCTAACCTCGGGTTGTTAATTATGAAATCTCTCCTAATATACATTCCTCATTTTCTATTTGCTAATTGTTACCTATTCTACTTTCATCTGTTCCTGTGATAAAAATAAATTAAAAACAAACAAACAAACAAAAAAACCAACCAATCAAACAAACAGTTCTGGCTGGTTACTTGGGAGGCAGAGACAGGTGGATCACTATGAATTTGAGGATAGCCTGGTCTACAAAACTAGTTCCGGGACAGCCAGAGTTATGCAGAGAAACCCCATCTCAAAAAATCAAAACCAACCAAACAAACAAACAACAACTCTAGCAAAAATCAATTTAGAGGAGGAAAGGGTTTATTTCACCTTACAATTTGTAGTGCATCTTTAGGGGAAGTCAGAATAAGAACTCAAGCAGTAATCTGAGGCAGACAATGGAGGACTGATGCTTACAGACAGACAGACTCTCAGGTTTGTGCTCGGCTAGTTGCTTACACTGCCTAAGACCACCTGGGCAGGGAATGGTGCCATCAACGAAGGGCTAGGCCCTCCTAATTCAATTAGCAATCAAGACAGTCCCCCACAGACATGCCCACAAGCCAGTGTCATCTTGGAAATCCCACAACTGACCCCTCCACCCCTTCTCAAGTGACTTTCCACTGTGTCAAACTAATACTCAAAGCTAAGTAGGACACACTTCTTTTCTGTGTTTGTAAAATTCAAATATGACTTCCAGCCAGCTACTACATTAAGAGGGATTTAACAACATAATCCAATACACTACCTTCTTAAAGATTCTAGATGCATTTGAAACAACTGTTGAATTAAATTCTAATTATAAAATGTTATTTTGTGTATGTTGTATCTGTGTGTACGTGTGTGTGTGTGTGTGTGCATGTGCATGCATACATGTGAAGGTATGAAAGTAGAGACCAAAGGTTCGAGTCAGGTGTATCACTCTTTACCTCCATTTCTAAGACAGTCTCTTACTGAACCTGGAGCTCCTATCTCCACCCCAGCCCCAAGCGCACGGCTTGCAGGTGTCCTCCACCATGTCCAGCTTGTTCTATGTGTGCTGGGAGTGAAATTTCAGGTTCTCATGACAGCCCTGTCACCACTGAGCTGTCTCTCCGGCATCTAACGACACACTCGTAGACATCAGCCTGATAAGAGATATTTCAAATGTATTATCTCGAAAGGAGGGGGAGGGGTGCTTTCTACTGTGACAACTAATAGTTTCAGTTTTAGAAATTATGAAATGAGAAGTCACATGTCTGCCTATTTCTGTGACATGGACAGAGGATACTCAAAAAATGCCTAGGGTAACAAGAATTTAAAACACACCCAAAAAGTCTCTCAAAGCTTGTGTAATGTTTCAAGGAGGAAAACTATGCAGATAAGAAAATTGTCCCTAACTACATCTCTACACATTAAAGAGCTCAAAGTAGCATGTCAGATGACTGACTGCACAAGGTGTTTGGTGTTACTCTGCGACTCCACCAGGTCACATGTTTATTTTCGTTTCTGACAGTGACTATTATATTCTTTCTCCTCCCCCTTTATTGTGTTAGAAAAGATCACTGAGTTTTATCACAGTAATTGCTAAACAACATTTTTTTCTCTTTTTTAAAGATGGTTCTATTGTAAGGTAGTGTGATGCCTGTGAAAGAGTTTTTAAAGTAGTGCAAAGAATCCCAGACAGTCTTCACTCTGCTTCTCCCACTGTCAGTGTCTTACATCATCAAAGCCACTGTTGGGAGCCTAGGAAACTGCCTTTTGTGTAAAGCTATTAAACTTTAGGCTTTAGTTAGAGCACACCGGTTTTTACCTATTAATATCCCTTTTAAAAACACTGTGCCAGCGTCTAACGAGGACTTCATACTGCATTGATAGGTTGTACCTCGTTGGTGAGCCAATCTCTAGTACTTTCTTTTGTTGTTTTCCTATTCCAAGGCTTTAGAAGGTTACTGGTCAGGACATTTTGTAGAATATGCCTCGTCTTTGGCTTGCTTAGCATCGGACTATGGTTATTTGTTACTAAGAAAAATACCCAGAAGTGATATATCCCCCATAAGTGTATCAGATGAGGGTGTAGATACGTCCTGTCCTTGGTGGTACTAGTTTTTGTGATGATGTCTTTGTCAAGTTTCTCTTCTGAAAACTTACTTAGTTTCCCTGATAATTAATAAGTATTCTTTGATACTACATAAATGTCCTATTTCTCATGAAATTTCATCTACTCAGCCCAATTTTTGCTTTTTTTGTTTGTTTGGGGGGCATTTTACTTGTTGTTGTTGTTTGGTTGGTTTTTGTTTTGCTTTGTTTTTTAAGACTGGAATTAACATAGCTCAGGCTAGCCTCAGACCTGTTATGGAGCCAAATATGACTTCACCTTCTGATCTTTCTGGCTCTGTCTCCCCAACATTGTGATTACAAGCCCGTGTCACTGTACCTGGTTTTATGCAGTGCTGGGGAATGAGCCAGAGCTTCAAACATGCTATGCAAACATCCTACCCAATAAGCTACATCCCCACCCCTAACATCTTGGTTTTTCAAGAAAGGAAACCCAATCCATTTGATAAGAAAAACCAATCAGTAATACCAAAAGCCAAAACTGGAGAATTTTAAAATTGCTAAAGACAGAGTATGTAATACCAAAACACCCCAAAAAGGGCACAATTTGACATTCATAGGGAGAAAGCCCTTCATTTTCAATAATGTGAGTGCAGCTAAAATAAATGGGTAAGATGCAGAGAGAAGCAGACGGGATTCCAGACGGAACCCACACTTATCACAACTACATTATCATTTGTATTTCTCAACTTATTTCTGTATCAGTAAGTTATATGGTTCACAGATGGCTTAAAATCACATTTTTGATGTTCGTCAGATCAAGTACATAAAGAGCTATAGACTTTGGCGTTTTTGAGTCATTAAAATTTGGCAGACGGTTGAATGCCAGCTATTTGATTGGTTTAATCATTTTTCCTCAGCACTGAAGTATAAGGTAAAATCTGTATTGAAGCTACACCATAAGCCAAGCTGTACCTTTGGGAGTACAAATACTCAGAAACACTAATCTGCTGGGATTTGAGGCTTGTTTTGTTTATTGGGACAAGGTCTCACTGTGTAGCCCTTATGACGTCTTACTATGAAGACCTAACTGGCCTTGAATGTGTGGAGATCCTTTCGCCTCTGCCTTCAGAGTGCTGCTATGGCAAGCATATGCTACCATGCATAGTTCATGGACCCAGTCTTTACAGAATTTATTTGGTGCTCCAAGAATGCCAACTGAACGGACAAGGGGATATCTTCAAAGGAATACCACTGTTAAATTATCCCTTGAAAACAAAGACACAATCTAAAGTTAAGTCATGTCAAAAACCAAAATACTGTTTTAGTAACTAATAATTGGTGTTATTTGGGATGCTAATCATACTAAAAGCTTGCTAATTTCTTTGTCATTTAATTGCTCAGCCATATGAAATTTGAAAGATTATGACAGAGCTACTATTTTGCCCTACTTGCAAGTTAGTCAATTAACCCTCTATCTTTTTGTGGATGCTAGAAGAAGATAAGAGACTCTTGGGTCCAAGACACAGGAGTGTGTTACTCACAGACACAGAAGTAACCCAAGCACAAGCAGTTTCCTGAAGCATTTTTCCAGGCTTCGCTTACCACAGTGAATCCAAGGAGAGATGTAATGTGCATACAAAGAGTGGGTTGCTCAAACTCAGGAAACTGAATCTTGTGAAAAGGATAGTGAGCACCTTGCTACTTCTTCCAGAGGGAGACACCTGGCTAACCTCCAAGGCTGTTTACCGCATAGGCTGGAGGCAATGCGGCCTCTGCTCTTCTGACACACAGGACGGGCAGACACATCCATGAAGAATCATCACCCACCCTGATGAGGTTCTGTAATCATCTCCCTTACAAAGGAAGAGCATTAGGCTTGGAGAGAATTACTTTAATGTAAGAAGACTTTCAATGAAGCCATACACATTTGCTTTCTCATGGGAATGTTTTAGTATTTATCGATTCATTTCATTTACTTTCAAGTAGATCTGTTTATGGTATATATATATATATATATATATATATATATATATATATATGAGAATATATATATATATATATGTATTTTCAACCTATGAGTCACAACCCCTATAAGGGGTTGCATATTTACATAAGATATTTATAATGTGATTCTTAATAGTGGCAAAATTACAGTTATGAAGTAGCAACAAAATAACTTTCTGGTTGGGAGTCACCACAGCATGAAGATTGTATCAAAGGGTCACACCATTAGGAAGGTTGAGAATCATTGCTGTAAGGTGTTGTAGATGAACTCACAAACTATAAGAGAGGGGGGCTGGGCAGAGATGTACCCTAAAATGTGCTTTGTATTGGGTGTTCTGAAAAATATATTGTTGTTCCATCTCTGGAATATCAATTTAGAGTGTGACTGTAAACTTCCTCAGATGGTTTCACATCTACTATGCCCAAGGGGAAGGCATGGTGCAGAAGGAAAAACAGTAAGCCCATTCAATGAGGTGGTGTCCTGTTGTGGTTCTGGTCTGTGCTGCTGGCTTTTCTGATGTGTTTCCCCATGTCTGAATGAGGGATCCTCTGGAGGGTCATTGCAGGAATTAAAGTTAAATGAAGGTGAGACTCCCAGCACAGCATTCTGACACATAGTGAGTGTGAACAACAGAAAGTACTAAATTGTAGGGTGACAGCAAGTCTTTAACTTCTGTTTCCTTCACAATTTGGAAAGTTCAAGAACAAAATCAGAAGGCTATTTTTAAGCCCTTTTTTCCCCATATAAAAGCATTCCAGGCACTGAAGATGTGTCACACAGAATTCAACCTTTTTCATTTAGATTAATTTTAAACATAGAGTGAAAATGCTTCAAGCTGTCAAAGCATTAGCTGTTAGCAACAGAATGGGTGTTGTTCTTTTAAAAGGTCTCCTAATATTTCCCTTAATGACTTGAAGCAGGAGAGCTTCATTTGCTCTAAAATGATGTGAATAAAATACAAATATGTGGTAGAAACCAGTGTCAAGTGAAACTCAGCAATTGACAAGGGCTCTAATATAGCAACCTTGACTTCAAGCCTTATGGCTTCACATAGGGATGGTGCTGTGCTTAGAAATGCCTTGGTTGATTCTCCAATGATTCATATGGAGAAGGGTGGAAGATGAAATTATCTTCCGAATTCACTTAGAAGTTACACCACAGACATTACAGAAAAGCAAGAAAAATTGCCTTCTCAGTGGGCAGGCTGCTACAGAGGAAGAGGCACACACAGCAAACAGTTGCATACTCCAACTTTGGCAGATGGAGCCTTGCATCCTTTGGCGAATTCTTCCACCCTGTAAAGTTTAATGATTTGTCCTCCCCACAGATTGCTGAACCAATTATTGCCCACAATTGCTTGATGTTGATTTGCTTCAAAAGCCTCCCAACTTTAACTAATAGTTGCAATCCAAATTAACAATAACCAGGGAAGTATGGAAATGATGGGCGCTTTCTGGTGACTCACTCCAAACTAAGCTTGTTATCTGCATGAAATACAACTGTGGCTCCATGAATAATTCTCAAAAATGTTGAATTTAAAATGAGCACTGGGTAGGATAAACAGTAGTTGAGTAATACCTAAACTTCACCATCTGGTATTCTAGTATTTTAATGTAAGCTGAATTTCTTTTATTAGGTACCTATTTGAGATTCTTTCTGTATAGATTGTTCCACCCAAGGAGCTGTGTAAACCAAGGAGTAAAAGTTATGATTCAGGACCATTTTCTTTTATAGTAATGTTCTTAAAGGAAAACCCAGGCAGTAAAATCTCAGCCATTTTCCCTAGGGGGCAATGAAAGAATCTCTGACAAAGTTTCTCTTAATTCGGAAAATTTATTTGTGAGACTCCATCTGGTTGGTGCATGCAGAGGGAAGGAAAGAGTCACTTGGGGAAGGAGAGATGAAGGGAGGGCCCACAGACAGGAAACAAAGAGACATGACTACCAGCACACATGCATGGCCTTTGAAAGAAAAGTAGAATAAGTAAGGAATTTTTTAAAAATAATAAAATGGTATTATGAGAGCATCATCATACTTATGAAAATAATAATTAATGTTCAGGATGGAGAGGTGGCTCAGAGGTTAAGATAAGGTCTTCTCTTCCAGAGGACCTGAGTTCAGTTCCCAAAATCACTTGGGTGGTTCACAACCACCTGTAGCTCCAGTTCCAGTGGTCTAAAGCCTCTAGAGTCCATGAGCATCTATGCAAACACGCGCGCGCGCGTGCATACACACACACACACATATACATAATTTAAAACACAATAAATTTTAAAAGTGAATGCTTTTTTCTGAAAGTTTTAAGCTAACCTTAACTTAAGCTTAAACTCCTGTGATTTAACATGGCATTTGCATGAGAGATGTCTTTCTTCTTGACATGGGAGGTTCAATATAAGTTTATACAGAAGAGGCAAGTGGCAACAATCAAGAACTATACATAGGACCCTGACAAAAATACTTCCACATGCCTCATCCCATTTGATTGACAGAGCAGAGCTGGGTACCTCGACCCTATTCTACATTTCACCAACTCGGTCAGTTACTGAATGACAGAGCCTTAAGGTCAGTTCTAATTTTCAAAATTTCAAATCTAATTCTTATATTTCAAATTAACCAAAGTGGGGAGGATATGCTGCATATATTGCAAGAAAACCCATGATCTACCTGGAATATATCTTCTGAAACTCAATTACCACTGAACTACCTGTGGAAATCTTGCTCAAATGCCAACTAAAAAACAGAACCTGTTGCCGGGCGGTGGTGGCGCACGCCTTTAATCCCAGCACTTGGGAGGCAGAGGCAGGTGGATCTTTGTGAGTTCGAGGCCAGCCTGGTCTATAAAGTGAGTCCAGGACAGCCAGGGCTACACAGAGAAACCCTGTCTCGAAAAACCAAAAAAAAAAAAACAGAACCTGTGGTCTCTGCAACTGACAGTAAGGCCCTGTTGCTGAGGATAACACTCACACAACTCACTGAACATGGAGAAGCCAAGCTGGTGCCTCCATAGAACCTTCACTCCTGTGTTCTAGTGCCTCCTTAGAACCTTCACCCCTGTGTCCTGGTGCCTCCATAGAACCTTCACCCCTATGTTCTAGCATCTTTAGTACAGGTACTCTGCACACTACCAAAAAAGAAATGTAAAACACACCAAGCCATCCCCAAACACTTTGATCTATAATCTGTCCTGCCTGTAAGATATGCTTCAGCAATGGTAGCACAAAGCTTGTGGGAGTGACCTATCATCAATCTCTGATTTCCTTGAGGTGGAACTCATACCTAACATACTTTGGGTAACCAAGAACCTGGTACTAGATGCCCAGGAACCTAGATTAAAATCAAATACTACTGGTCTTTAAAAAAAAATGTAGTGATAAAAAGATTCCTAATGATATTCTGCTCTACTCATAGATCAGTGCCTTATTCAGCAACCATCCTCCTGCACCAGATGGGAACACATGCAGAGAGAGTGGGAGAGAGAGAGAAACCTTGGATTATTCAGCCCTAAATGGGATATCTCCATCAAATCCCTCCCCTCAGAGCTCAAGAAACCTGCAGAAGAGGTGGTGGAAAGAGAACTTAAGACCCAGAGGGATTGGAGGACACAAAGAAACAAGGGCTTTTAAATCCACATGACCAAAGCTCATATGAACTCACAGAAACTGGAGCATCAAGCACAGGGCCCATGCAGGTCTCCACCAAGTCTCCTGCATGTATATTATGGCCTCTGGTTTAGTGGGTTTTTTTTTTGGGGGGGGGGGTTGTTTTGTTTTTAACTTAATATTTTTATTGACTATTTGCAAATTTCACATAATGTACCCCAATCCCATTCACTTCCCAGTCCTCTGAGGTCTACCCCACAACACACACACACACACACACACACACACACACACAGACACACACACACACATCCTTATGACCTCCCCCAAAACAAAAAAGAAAAAAATATACCAAGTACAATTTGTGTTGCCCATATACTTACTAGAGCATTGTCAAATTCTCAGTGGCCAGCCCCTGAAAGGTAACTGATTTCCTCCCCTACTCCACCCTGCCCACAAGCCATCAACTGTGAAGAGCTACACTTCAGTATCCTTATCACAATTTTTAATAGTTGTCTTCGATGGCTTCCTGTCTAGACTGTTTCTTTCGGGGTGTGGGGGAGGTTGTCACAGAAGCCTTCTGTGTCTCATTCTCAACGGTGAGTCTTCAGTCATCCATACCACTACAAAATAAGCTTCTTTGTCCTTCAAAGTCAGCACAGCAGCGATGTGGGCCACAGACCTTCCACATGGATTCTAACTATACCATGGACCACAACCTTGCTGTTTGTAGTTTCATGGTTCTCCTCTCACATCTGGCTCTGTTCTGCCATGTTTCCTTCTAATTTTGTGAGTCCTGTCCTAGTTTTTCTGGGGTCATTGCGAGCTCAGCAGATTCCTCTGCCATCATCTCATCTCTCTTCAAAGCCTACATGGATCTCTCAGGCTTCCGGGAGCTGCTCCGCAGTGGTGGGTCCTGGCTTCATTATCAAGGTTTTCATCCTCAATAGTGATGACTTGTTCCTGGATCTAGTTCTGTAGCACCGGCTTCTTCACCCGCTCCAGCAGGTCATAAATGGAGTAGATGTTGGGGTGGACTTATCTGGGCCCAGATGGCAGCCAACTTGGTCAGTCCACAACCTGCTGCACATGGCAGGTCTTGCCTTCTCTTGGACTCTTTTCCTTCTGTTGGTCTTGGCCAATGTTGATGCGATAGTTTCTGTCTTAACTTATTATATTTCATTTTGTTATTTTTTACTATTATCTCTTAGAAACTTGTTCTTTTCTTGTCTACGGCCATACCACCTTGAACGCGCCCGATCTCGTCTGATCTCAGAAACTTGTTCTTTTCTAATGAAAGACAAAAAAGGAAGTGGATCTGGATGGGAGGAGGGCTGGAGAGGAGCTGGGAGAAACAGGGAGGGGAAACAGTAATCAGGATATATTATGTGAGAAATGAATATTTTTTTAAAAAGTTAAAACAAACAAACAGAACTGGGAATTGGCCCTTTGTATGCCAGTCCCATGGGTCTCAGTGAGGTGGATGACTCTCCAGGATGGGAGACAAGCCAATTTGGGAACAGATTGAATCCAGCCTTGTTCAGCATCGCTACCAGTTATTTGATGATGACAGAACCCAACTAGGTGCAATTTATATTGATGCGTCATGCCTAACGTGGGAAGGACAGCAGTTCCAGGGGAAATCGGCCTTTGTGCTTTCCATTCCAGAAAATTCTGCCTGATATCACGGCACAGGACCATCAGCCTACACCAGATATCTATATCATCAGTGTGGTTGTAGGCCAGCTCAAGGCCGATGAAGATCCCATCATAGGATTCCACCAGATGTTTCTGTTAAAGAACATCAACTATGCTCAGGCTTGCCCCTGCACAACTTCAGCTGACCTCTTCCTGGCCAGATACCTGCCCTGTTTTCTCTTCCCTCCTCTTCACAATACTATTTCACTCCTCCAGATGCTCCAAATACCGCACACAAATGAGCAGGGCCAAGGTGGGATTGGGTGCAGTGAGCCTCTGTCACCACGGTGTTGTGCATGACGTTTGGATGCTACATCTGACAGGACAAGTTTGTGTTGTACCAGTGCATGTCTTGGAAATACTAAATCATGCAAAAGATTGTTGGGTCTCTTTGTTTTGTTCTAGTAACCCAAAGAAGTGAAGGAGAAAGCAACTGCCTCACCATCCAGATATTGATTTGTTCAGATGTTTCAGTGCCTCATTAAATAATAAAACCACAAAAATTTTCTTAACATAAATAAATAAATAAATAGAACCAGGAGTTTGCCCTTTGTGTATGTGAGAGAGAGAGGGAGAGAGAGAATGAATGAGAGAGAGATTCCTGAATGAACACATATAGAACAGTTTAAACTGTACAGAGCATTTTTACATCCATTGTCTCAATTAATTTCAGAGAAATTGTCAAAATATTTCAACTCGAAAATGGAAAACCATTTTCTCAAGATCCTATTAACGATAAGTGTAATCCCCTTAAGGTCTCCAACCCATTGCCTTCCTATGAAATCTGGGGTGAGTTTGAACTTTTTTGGATCGTTTTCAAAGTTCTCTCTGCCCTTACATCAATGATGACTAGAAGAATCTATTGTTGTTTATATATCAATGATATAATAGTGGCTTATCATATATAATTATAGTTATATACTTTCCTAATAGTGTTTAGGGAAAAGTTAATGCAATCCTTCACTAAATGATTATTGAAGCACTTCACAATATATACTTTTTACAGGAAATTGTGCCAAATATAGTAGGAAGAGCAAACATGAACCAGGAGCTAGCTATCTCTCCTGTCAATGAGCATATGCCACAGTTTGGGGCATATTATATAACATTCACTACTAAAGGACCACCAGACATAGAATTCTCTGGAAGCTGAGACTGGAGGTGACCTTAAGCCTTAAACTTCAAGATGGATTTAGAAACTCAGAGATTGGAGAAAAGAAGCAAGATTTCATATGCTAGCTGTTATTACCATATCTCTTTCATACCAAAACCCCTAAGAGAGTAAGTTTTTGTGTGGATGGTAATCACATAATAATCATCTGTTTTATTATGGTCATTGCAGCTTTCCTAGAAAATAAAGTAGATGACTTTCACTCTGTTTCTGAAAGTTAATTGATATAAGTATACAAACCACACTATGTACATAATTCAGCTACCAGTGTCAGCCTTGTCTTCAAAGTACTATTCCTTTCTGCCTGGCTATGTCTCCAACAAGATCCACTAACAATGATCACTCAAATGACCAATTCACTTTTTTCTTTGTCTTTGTATCCAAAAGTATTAAAGTGCTCTGGAATAAATAAACAGGAAAGGAACAGAATTGACAGACAGCAGAAACATACTACCAAAACAATTAGTCTGTGAATGACTGAAGAGATCAATAGCAAGCATGCATAACTGTAGATCTATCCAACTGTGCCCTGGGATGCCATCCTGAAGGCCAGACAGCCTTCCTGCTTATGCAGCTAAACACACATTGCCAACTCCCTCCCGTGAAATGATTAAGACGGACATCAGGGCAGACCATGGAATATATTAGAAGTCGAGCTGAACAGTGGATCGCCCCAGCAGCAGATGAAATATGTGATACATGAGCATCAATTCTGGATACTCTCTCCATTTAGATTTCAGCATCAAACATCATGCAACTGTACAAGATGCAGTAGGAGCAAAGCAAGAAGGGAATTATGATAATGTAGCTTGCAATATAACTTCATTTGAAGTAACATCTTTCATATAGACTGGTATCCAAAGTGCTTTATGAAACAAAATAGTACAAGAAAGTGAACAGCGCATGGTATAAGGAACAGAAAACAGTGGAGCAACTGGGCTCTGTGTGGAACAAATTTATAAAGCCAAGACAATGTAGAAAGCATGGTATGATGATATGGACAATCTTAGATGAACTACAACAAACTTGTACATCGACAAGAAAGCCATGTTATCCAGGGGTTTATCTTTTAATGAAATAATCAGTATTTTCTTTTAGTAGACTATTTAAGTGGCATATTCAAGAAAAATGAACTTTCAGATGCTTTAGTTTAAACACTGAAGTCACCCACAGAGGGTCATGAGTTCTGTGTGAATAAGCAAACACCTCTACCTCCAAATGGACTGAATACTGAAAGTGACAAGTTGACAAGTAGCAGCAACCTCTTCTAACCATGGACAGCACAGTTCATGGCCCAGGTATTGCCACCAGACCAGTCAGATCATGCCTCGGTTCTGTCTCAAGATATATATATATATATATATATATATATATATATATATATATATA